>JAAGNO010019076.1:22589-60499 GCA_033439905.1 Ceryle rudis
TTCTAGGAGAATCTGCTCCATGATCTTCCCAGGCACAGAGGTGAGGCTGACAGGTCGGTAGTTCCCTGGGTCCTCCTCTCTACCCTTTTTGAAGATAGGTGTAACATGTCCCTTCCTCCAGTCACTAGGGACTTCCCCTGACTGCCAGGAATTCTCAAACATTATTGAGAGTGGCTTGGCAGCTACATCTGCCAGTTCACTCAGAACTCTGGGATAAAGTACCATTTCTCTTTGCTCTCAGTGACAAAAAACCCCCACAAAACACAACTCAAACAGAAAATTAAAAAAACCCTACCAACCCAAAACTACAACTAAACAAACATAAAAAACCAAACCAAACTTGGTAAGCCACTGCCCTTCCTCCCCAGTGCCTGCCTTCTCTCCACAGTGCACATTAGCTTTTTTTAACACACTTGAGATAAAAGATGATTCTTGAGCTAGGCTCTACCTTCACAGAAATTGGTCAAATAACACATGTGGAGTTATAATGTTTTATCAGAATCCTGCTCCTTTGCACTATGCAGTAGGCTTAAAATGGATGGTGCTTAAAAGACTTTTCACTCAATGACATTAAATGGGTAACGCTGAACCATATGTGATTCCTTCTGCTTTCCTCTAATGCAGCAGTTTAATGACTGGTAAAAAGCCTGAAGAGGATTGCAAACAAGCGACTCTCCAGGAGAACACAGTTAGGCACAAATGATGAATCACGTGCATTTTGGGTTAAAAAAATCCTACTTTAATAACAACACTAAATGACAAAAGGCAGCAGTTGAATGGGAAGAATACAGCAGTTGAAATTAAATGGAGCTAAAAGTGAAGTGGTACACAGAAAAGAAATAATTCCAACTTCATAAATGAAATTTATGAGCTGTAGCCAGCTACTGTCACTCAAGGAGGAGATCTTGGATGACAGCTAGACACATCAGGACTCTTCAGCCAGGGAAAGACAGTGGATGGGGGCTCTGATCCTGAGCACGATGAGAAGGTGAGGAGGGATCAGCTAGCCCTTATTTTCTACAAGCATGAGATATCAAGCAGCAGCTAACATGCGGGAGTTGGAAACAAACCCACTACTTCTCCATATAGCAGATGATGTGCTGCTGTAGATGCTAAAAGGAGCTTTGGGAAAGGATGAGTAAAAGGAATGGATATTCTTTCCATCAAATCCAAAAGCATTGCTTCTGGTACAGATTGCTGGAGGGGATGAACCAGAGAGGTACCACCACAGGTTCAGCCTCTTGAGGATGTGACACAAGGGTGAGACTGTTAATCTGACTTGAAACTGCCACCCTTATTTTTTGTGTCAGAAGCTACTCTATGATCTCAACTGAAGACCAGTTCTTGCAGTATCCTTCTAACACAGGATTCTCTCAAACACACTGAGATGAAGGCGCTAGACCAGAATGCAGGCAGTAGGGAAGTCTATTCATGGGAATGGCCAGAGAATAACAAAGGATATGGCTGTTTCCCAGACCTATTAGAACCAGTCCAAGGGAGTTCAGGTTTCTTATGTGAGAACCTTACCTCTGGCAGTCTGGAAAAAGGCAGGATTTGGCCAATTGAAGGAGTATGACTTTAAGAACTGGATGCTTCCTACTGCTACTGAACAGAAACAAGTCCTTGGAGCTTCAATCTGCCGGCTGCAGGAAGGCATTAGAGTAGATACAGAAAAGGAAATGGTGTGATGGCCACACACTGCCTCTTGTACTGGTGCGATGCAGCACAGAACCACATGACCTTACAGTCAGAAGTTCACATGGCAGAGAAGGGGCATGGCCACCCAGACTAGCTCAGGTTCACACTGTTAAAATAAGGCTTAAAGTCTTTGAATAAAAAGCAGTCCTTACTTTTCTTGGAAACTAATGTGCTGACAGCAGCTTTTTCCCTGTGGGTGACCTGCCAGTGACATTAGACATGCATTTGCATGAACAGAGAGAAGGGAGAAATGTTTTAAGATGCCTTTGGGGATTTGGATTCTTCTCCTGGACCAGAGGACTCAGCTGGAGCAACCTCAAAGCTGGGCTCTAGACCAAAGAAGCAGAAAAGGCACCCTGGACCTCCAGAGAAAACAAAGATGCTTTTCAAAGAGCAATTCATTCCATCCTGCCTTAGACACTCATCTTAAAATGAGAAAAATCCATCCCTGGAGATTTCTCTCCCTCTTCCCCCTGACTACAGAGGGGGCCTGGCAATTAGTGGAGACTGTACCCCTACCTCTGACGCTGGAGGTGGGAATGATGAAGGACACAGAAGCAGAGTTCGTAATAATGCCAATCCACACTAGAAATTCATCCCCAAGGTCTGGAACAACATTTCTCTGCCCCACCAGCGTGGCACCTCTACAGCAGGCATGCAGAGAAACATGTTATGACCACACAACGTAGTAAACTGAAATGGAAATCCAGCTGGGCCAGAGACAGCACCCCCAGTGCCAGAAGGTACCTACCCCAGAAGGCATCTATCCCTGGCCCAGGAGTGTCGAGGCACTGTCGTATTTCCTATCCATCACTTCATGTAAGTTCTGCAGTAAGGCACAGGACTCCATAGTTACAACCCCAGATGCAAGAATGACATCACTCCCATGACAGCTTGGCTGGAGTTGCCTCTTTGCATGAATACACTTTGCTTCTGTGCATACTGAACAACTGCATTTCTCTCTCTATAACTCATCCACCCAAAAAACCATTTACTTGACTAAGTAGCTTTTTGCTTGTAAATGCCTATGAGAAGCACGCTGAGATTCACTGCAGGCTTTCGTTACTGGAATTCACTTGGCAATTTTGTCCTTTTTTTTACAAGCCTCCCTAAAATGATGCATTCAGCTCTGACCTCAACATCAGAATCTCAGCTACACAGTGACCAGTCCCAGGCGAGACAATGTGATTTCCCTCTCCTCACTGTAGGGGACACAACATTCCCAGTCAGAAGGCATGTGCAGAGATGTGGCTGCAAGTGATCTACATGGCTATGAGAATTTAATTCATTTAAGGGAAGTTTTGTTCCTGAGGCCTCCTTATGTCTTCATTCCTAGGGAAAAAACACTTTCACTCAGGGCACTGCATGAATATTTGGCTGGGACCACAATTTAATCAAGGTATTCTTGCCACATGCTCACAGCTTGCACAACCACAGCATTTGAGTAGTGGGGTGGTTCCTTACTGGTTTGTTCTTTTCTATGTACACAGAATACCACACTAGGTTATCCTGAGAAATGCAGCTGTAGGCAGCAGGCTTCTGGGGAGGGAACTCTGGTGTGCACAGGTGGATATGTAAAAGCACAATCCCACAGTGTATCAAACAGACCTCTGCAGCCTCTAGATATCATTATAATACAGACATGAAATAGCTATGAACAAAATGCTTAAAAAAACCCCTGTAAACAAAACCACTGAGAAGCAAGACATGCACAGCCTAAGTAAGAAATGCCATCAAAGAAGAGGCTCAAAGGCTTTCTGATTTACAGTGGATCAAGCTGAAACTACCACACAGATGAACACTGGTCAGCAGTATCATGTTCAGTGAGGGAAAGGAAAGCGGCACAGTGGGAGGTATGGCAGGAACAGAATCTGCAAACCTCACAAAAGACTCTCTCATGCTCTCTCCTCTGCATCCTTCAGGCTTCACCTTAAACATACAGTTTTGGCGTCCATTATTTCAAGAAAGATGTAATCCACTCAACAGTCCTATAGATGAAAGCTAGAAGCTACAACCATCCAGCAACACTGTACGAATGGGGTGTTTAGCGAAGAAAGGGGGATACTAAGGAGGTATACAATAGCTGTCCTCAGATACAGAAAGGGCTGCCACAGAGAAAAAAAAAAGAGTTATGTATTTATTTTCCCTGATTTCTGATCACTAGAACAAGAAAAAATTACCTTAAATTGCATCTGGGTTGCAAGGAAATAACAGAGAAAAGTTAGAGGTAAAGTCAAGGAGCTGTACACTTGCCTGATGAAGTTGAGGAATTGCTGTTGCTGAAGGATTTTAAGCTTGGCTCACAAACCAATTTGACACACAAAGTCAAGACCTGATCTGCTTTCAGGGTAGCCTGATCTGAATTTGGTGCAAGCTGATAAGATCTCTGATCTTTCTATGTTTCTTTCCCCATCTGTCTTAAAGAGAAGCCTGCTTCTGTGTCAGACTCTTTTAGGCAGAACACCAGTTTATCTGGGTAATGACAGGTTCTCCAAACTCCCCTACCCACTGCCAAGGACCATGACTGGCCTTCACTATCTCTCTGAGTGAGATGAAGAAAAACTGTCATTTTTCTAAGTCTCACACATTGAACGAACTCTATAATCACATGGTGACCAGAGCAGAAGGCTCCCAGAAGGACATGGCTGCCACTTTTCATTAGTACACTGCTGGATCCAGAGCGCTAACCACTCATTTATTTCAGCATTACCACCCCATACCAAAGTGAAAATAACTGGCATTTTGGTGACACAGCGACTGATGCACTGAAATACATTCTGATAGCTACTGACTCGGTTTCAGCAAAGTAATAAACAACAACTGTTTATTGACTTTCCCCTAGCTCTGTCAATGCACCAGTTAGAACATTGTTGTTTTTCTTTTCTCAGCAACTGCTGAAAAGATCTTACTCAACAGTAACAAACTGGGCCTACAATATCCACTACAAGATCCCCATTTTGAACCTGATTTATTTATAATTGTAATACAAACTAGTATTTTAAGCCATTTTTCAGTAGTTAAAAAGCCAGAAGTGCTAATATTACTGCGTGATTAAAACCTCAAGTTATATTAACTAAATTGAACCAGAACATCACTGAAACAACATTTTACTGTGTACACCTGCAGTTGGTGTAGCTCACTGGCAGGTTATGAGGAGTTAAGATCTTTGCTTTGTTTCAAACGGGGGCAGAAGAGAAGAACCAGTATGCCTGTGTGTGCCACAGTGCTCGTGCTGAAACACTCTCTTGGAGCCCTGGCCATGAAGGGTGGCCTGACTGCCACATTCATACTGAAAAAATGCAGCAAACAGAAAGGTGTAAGCTGTGAAAAGGAACAAGATGTTTCAGAGGCTTGTTTTCCTAATCAAAAATGACATTTGCAGCACCGGGAAGAAAGTCTCTTTTTTTAGATGATGATGTATGACTAATTCTGGAAGTCTACAGTAACAGAGGAAGCACCAATTCAGCCAACAGACTAAATTCGCTGGGAAAGCAACGAAGGGACAAAGAAGAAAAATGGAAGTAATTACATGATTTCTGTTAGATTTCCCACTGTGAAATCACCAGCACAAGCAGCCCCCAGTCCTTTCCCTTCAATCATGATAAGAGTATATTTAACACTGTATTTCCCTCCAGGCTCTTCTCACGAACATAAGCCATCACTATTACCACACGCATTTATAGGTTTGGTATCTTGTACTAACTTTACATGACTTAAATTGGATCATTAACATTGCAAATTAGAGAAATGCCACAGTGCACTCCTCATTGCCTGGAGCACTTGCCAAGCGGCTGGCCTGTGATAACTACTTAAAACCAGCTATTAAATGAGGTATGTTTTCAGGATGCTTCAATACCAAGACATTTTTTTCCCTTGTAAAGGATATATACATGAGGACATTACACCTTTGCTTTTTGTACCTCATTATATACAGCCACAGCTCTGAGGGTCAACATGAGACATATGACAATATGGCAATAAACATCTCAAATTCTCTGGTAGCTATTGTGAGTCACTTTAGCAACCAGCATCTGGCCAAACCAGGATCTCAAAAACCTGTAACTTTACAACTGCTCTTTAAACCTCAATTCATGAGGAAGGATACCTGCAAAAAGATTAAAAATCAAGAAACATGTCAGAGCCAAGGTCAGAGTGTGTTTGGAGGACAGAGGCAGGAACATGAATCCAGCTTTTGGCTACATGTTGTAGCTGAATCCTACAGAATATCACAGTGTTGCACAGCCCTGTGCTGCCTGTAAGGAACCAGAGCAGGATCTTCTAGTGACTGACTTCATACTTATTGGTTAGTGTGTTGAGCTTCTTTCAAAGCTGTGTGCCACCTTTACTCATTCAAGGCTTTAAAGGAGCCTTACCAAGAGGAAACACTATTTTCAAAGAGCTGAGTTATGCACCTGAAATTAAGACAAACAGAGACTCTCCCACGTGGTGGAAAGGACAACCCCAACACCTGGAAAAAACTAGCTGAGAAAGTGCCAGACAAGTGGTGCCATCACTGCTGAAATGCCATGATCGTGGGCATATACAGAGTGGTTTACAGATCCTCTCTGCACACAGCTAGGCTGTTGCACCTGCACATGAAAGAGAAGATAAAAGTTTATCTGATGGAAACACTAAAAATATTGGCTGGTTCTGGCAGATACAGCAGAAATTAAATAATTCTGACAAACATGTTCCAACACAATACAAATAACACAGAAAAGTCCTGTTCTGGTAATATAAGTTCCCTCCAACATCTTGGAGGCAGGGTAATCACTTTCATAGGCCAAGGACTGGATCCATTGTGGCACACATGATGTTACTAAACTTTCAGAGCCTCTGGGCTGTGAGAAAAACAGCAGGAAAAGCTGGGATGGCTCCACATCCACACCTTTCAACAGACCCAGGGCTCCAATCGGTGGTTCAATGTCACAGCTATTACTAGCATACCTCCAGGGCCACTTGCTCTTTTGCAGTTGGCAGTTAGGAGCCTCCTTTTAAGAAAGGCAGATGATTTTCATATGCTCAACTCCTATACATGTAAGATGAATGAGGTCTTGCTTTTTGCTCCTGGAATACCCCGGCACCTGTAATCCAACCTCTCAAATCCTTTTCTGAGCTGTTTGCTTCTCATTTTTCCCTCCTCCAACAATCAGTTTTCAATCTGCCTGTCATCTGCACCTAGTAAATTCCCCCTCTCCCAGAGGGCTGGGGTTTCTGGCACTGACTGAGGTCTCAAGTCAACGATGAGACCTGCTCAATGGATAATGCCACCACAGGACACCCTCCCCATTGCACACCTACTTCACATATGCCAGGTCTATTGCCTTCAACCCAAGGCACCCTGGGCAGGGCATTTGCTGTCTACAAGAGCTGAGTTTCTAAGCCTGCATGCTACTTGGCGTGCACTTATAACCAAGGCCATGGATGAATCTTGTACATGCTTTCATCAGGAAATCACTTCGTGTCCCTTCAGATACTCAGCCAAAACTGGCTCAGGAAAGAGTTAAAGTCACCAGCATGCAAATCTCAAGGACTCAGCACCCTGCTTTCTATGGAAGCTGAAAATGTGGGAATACTGTGTAGCAAATACAGTCAGGATGTTGAAGGAAGAGCAAATACCTGTGAATCTGTTGAAGTTCAAAGCTACCTCTGGCCCAAGGAAGGAGGGATGCTGAGAAAACCAAGAAGCAGTATCCAAACAAAGCCCTGAAGACACATTGTGGGGGCCTACCACTCTAAGATAGAGGTTTCAGGGGATTTCTCAGGAATAATAATGGATGCCCAATGGCATTTGAAGCTCTTTAACAAACCCAGAAACACAGACTCTTCCAACACAATCCTAAAAGACTCGCCCAAGGTCCATGCAATTGTCAGGTCTGTCACACTGCAGACAGGTGGTTATCTCAGCTGTGGACACCAGCTTATCCTGGAGGGAGCAAGGGACTTTGCCATAGCCCAGACTGATGCGTTTAGTCAGCATCTTGTAGGTTACACTGGTGACTTTGAGAAGACAGCACTAGGAAGGCACAACTGCTCACCTTCATCTCGCCATGCTGAGCATGGCCACCAGTTCAAAGTCTTAAGCACGTTGCCATGAACACTGCCCAAGAGGCCACTTGCCCATCTTGCAATGGTGGACCCCTGCATTAAAGCCTTAACTGTTTTTCTCCACTAGCAGAAAAAGCAAAGCCACCAAGCCAAGTACTTGGCAGCTCTTTTTCTCTTTAGCACAACGCTTTCAACTTCTCCCAAGAGATGGGAGAGCTCAATCATCAGATTTCCATATTTATAAGGAGAGAGTTTCTGTTTAGCCAAGCTTGTGACAGAAATAACCCTGCTAACAGCAGCACGGCAAGCACGTCTGAGGGGTGGGGATGTGAAAGCTGAGGGAGATCTCAAGTCGCTCTCTAGATTGGTATAGCTTTCCAGCCCTGCTCAAGAAATTGTGGGGGCACAAATTGTTTCGGCTTCTAAAAGCAGAACTTGCTTCACCCCCACCCCCATGCCTGCATCTCCGTGACTAATTAGCATCCAGGGGGATACAGATTCTCTTCTGATAAAGCATTGCTTGGTTCCCTTCTCCCTTGACGTTTGTTATTAGAAATATCCTCATTATGTGACTAATCAGGAAAGTCAAGACAAAGACACAGGAACTGACTTAAAGGGAAATCACTTATTTTTAAAAATGCAGCTTATAACTTATTCTGTCTCCAAAGGGCAGGGGTGCTTCTTCCCCTTCCAATCCTTATTTAAAAAAAAAAGTGAGGTCCCTGAAGAAAAACCTTTTTTTTTTTATTCCCATAAGTGGTGGTTTTTATTGTCTCCCCTCTTTGCTAACCTTGCTCCCAATTCCCTTGCTTATTGCAGGGTTGCAGTTTATTCACTGCAAAGGTCCTGGAGCGCCTGCCTGTCCACCACTACCTACTGTGGCTGGGCTCATTAAGGTGTCCAAGAGCCCCAGTGCTCCCAGACACTGAGAAGGGAAGTGACAAGCTTGATTAGTATTTTACCATGTTGAGCTTAAAAGTCAGTGGCACACAAAATGCCAGCCGCATTCCTGGCTGACCCTTAAAAGCATCTGAAGATACTTAGCACTGTTATCTTTCACACAGCACAGTGGGAAAGACCAGAGCATACCTTAAATATTGAGGTAAACTGGACTCAGCAGGAGCTGCCTGAAATAAAGGCAAGAAGATACCATTTAGTGGCACAAGGGGAGCATTTTTAAGGGAGAATTTGTTTCACCTCCATGCTCCCTACAATGGAGCTGGTTTCCATCTGGCTCCAGCTTGTCTCCTCAGCCTCCTGTTGACAGCACCAGAAAGAGATAACAGGCCAGACGGCTTCCACCTCACTTCTTCTTTGAAGGCAGTCCCTTTATCAGCCGAAATAAAGCCATCTGTCCCTGGCCCCCTTCGAGAAGCCGCAGCAGATTGTGGAGCACAGGAGGAAGCACGGCACAAGATGGGAACAGGAGGTCAAGGGAGCTCACTGCACATAAAAAAAGCCAAACTAAATCCCTGGTTGAGCGTGGAAGGGAGGTGAAAGGGTGACTGCAGCATCAGTGCTCCCCAGGACAGGCTCAGGCACAGGCGTTCCAGCTCTTGCTTTTTATTCAGCTCCCTCTGGGGCAGACACACACCAGCACCAAAGCCCTTCACCACTGGGGGCTCCCCAAGATCTTGCTGGAATGCAGACTGCTGTGAGACATGGATGGTTTTGCCTGCTTTGCTTGCTGTGTGTGACTGCCCAAAATCTTTGCATTTTTGCAGGTTTGGGTTGGTGGGTTTTGTTTTTTTTTTTTTTTTCATTTGCCACATATCTGCTCTTTGGGACAAAATTTTTCACTCTGGACATTCATTTTGTTTTTGTTGGGGTGCAGTGCTGGGAACACATTTTGTCACCCTGAGCCCTCTCAGCATTTGGAGTCCGAGGCTTTGGCTCATGAGGGCAGGGAACTGGCAGGTGATAAGCAGGGAGGGAAGGCAGGGTCTGCTAGGAGAAGAGGATGGGGGAACCAGACTGGATGGGTTCATCCAGTCTGGTTCCCCTGTTTCTGCAGGAGAAACAGTAATGTCTGAATTCTGTTCCTAGAAGAACAGGTCCAGGAAGAGAAGGAAGAGACAGGACAAGGACAGTGAAAGGCAGTCGGGGTTAAAAGCACTAGAGGACATAGCTGTCAGACATCTACAATACAATGCACCTCTGTGACCTGCCAGGGCTTGTACACATGAAGGACAACAACTGACCAGGGCTGCTACTTCCCCAGGTAGTCCTAGACTACCTTTGAGGGAAGCTCCAGAAGCCTTCTTGCAACGAAAGGATTTAGAAACCTAATTAGCTCTTTGGCATGGAGCAACGTGCTCAGCCCATAGCCATGATTATGCTGCTGTGCCAGGCCATACTGGCATTTCCTTATAGTACATTTTCCTCTATTGAAACTACAGGAAAGTGACATGAGATTCAAAAAAAAAAAAAAACCCAACCAACCAAACAAAAAAAGAACCCCAAAACCCCCCCCACAAGCAGCAAGGCTAGTTTGCCAAGCTCAAATACAGCTACTGCAGCCTAATTTGTGTCTCTGCAACCCATGTGCTACAATACAGTCTCTTTAACGATACACTCATGTAAACTTGTTCCCTCAGTAATTCAGGAGCCAGCATGCAACTATGCTGGAGATGAATTAGGGTTACATAAGGAAGAAATAACAGCCTAAGTACGTGATTTCTTGCAGAAGTTGCAAGTCATGTAGGGAACTGGGGAATAGAGTGCACAGGAGGAAAAACAATCTTGCAGTTACACAGCATGGGGCTGTCCTAGAGTACTGGGACCTTTATGTACTTACATGAAACGTGCCAAGTCTCTAAAATCAGATTTCTCACAAAGGGTCACTATAAAGGTCTCCCTCCTCTGCTGAGATCCCAGCCCTGCAGTGTGACATACTGAGTAATTACAAGTGCTACCAAAGTGAGCAGGAGCTGTGCTTGGAGTAGGTGAAAAGACACAAATCAGGAGGGGAGAATAATCGTCAGCAAATAGATACATTGCACTTAAAACCCCAAATGATCTTCTGGCCTTAATCAGTCTTCGTCTCAAGCCCTTATCCATCCAGCCCCAAGATTATGAGAGAGAGGGAAGGGATTTTGAAAGGCCTAGGATCTGCTAAGGCTTTCTTCTAATCCACACCCTCATCTAGCAGTAGCATTATGAACAAGGACTTTGTAAAGTGCTCAGACACTAACTGTCAGGCAAACACCATGGAACAGCCCACAAAATGACTTGGTCATCTGGTAAATTTTGCTTTTACGTCTTTCTTCACCTTCTATGTTTGTAGCTCTGCCACATCTTCCTGTAGTTTGTAGACATGACCCTCATCCTGATGAACTGGTGTGTCTTGAAAGCCTGTTTGCATGCCTGCCAGTTTCCTTGCCAGCATCACCCTGCTGCCTGTACATCCATTCTCCACTGAGTGCTGGGAGAGTGGAGCTATCAGTGAAGTGAGAGCAAGGGAACTATTCTAAAAAAATCAGAGCATCAGGCCTCACCTTTACCTCAATCTTACCAAAGGCCTCTGCTCATTCACCTCAAATCTCTTTCGGGATGACCTGGTGCTTGGGAAAGTTCCCTTTCAAGTCTCAATAACTAGAGGGCTGCCAAGAGGTGCTGAAAAAAGAATATCTATTCTCTCTCACAGTGTTTATTTGTATGTTGGTGTAGATCCCTGCATCCTCCCTGTCCATTAATTGGTGCTTTATAGAGCAGGACCATAAGTTGTAGGAAAGGATTCTCATCCTATCCTCTCCCTCTCACCGCATTCAGTCACCTTTGGGATCTGCGTCTTTCAGTCCCACTAAGTTCTTAATATCTTTTGGAGTAGGAGTTCAGGTATCTACTAACGACTTATCTTTTTTCTACCTCCTTAATTATTTTCCACCTTCTACTATGCCTCCTACTATTCGCTTCATCAAGAAGAAACAATCTCAGCCTTTTTACTGTTTCTTTCTTTCATGTTACAGACCTCCCAAGCTCTTCCTGATTGTACAATATACTTTTTAGGATAGGTGAGCAGAAACATACACCCTGTCCCATGCAATGTACTCTCATCTAGAACAGCTTCATGTTTTTCATCTGCACTTCAATCTCGCTGAACTTTTGTTTGCCTTTTTGTCTGTCGCCACATTGCAAAGATGGCTTTGTTAGCATTCCCTGCAGTGATGCTAAGTCTTTTCCCCTGTGTCTGAGCTTTTCTACCCTCTTTTTCATCCTTCAAAGTATTTTTACAGGAGAGGTCTGAATCATCATCTCCTATTTTATATTTGGGAAAACAGATCCAGAGAAATGAAGCTGCTCATCACAAGAGCAGAGAGATGGCTGGGTTCTCCTCAAGTGTTCCATCCTCTGCAACAAGAGCATCTTCATAAATGCATTTCCACCAAGTATGTTTGATAGCATGCATCAGAGAGCAGTAAGTACCAACAATACACTTCAAACTAAACTGCATGGGGAAAAAAGTGGTCATGAGCTGCAGTTTCAGGACTATATTACAGTCCTGAAAAGTGGTCCCTTCCTGCAAGCATTTGTTATTAAGCAGAAAATTATATAAACAAATCACAGGTCTCACAGGCCAGAGTGTTCCCCAGACATTTTAAAGGTTGGTCTCAGTACACAGGCTTGTTTCTTCATCCTATCATCTTCCTTTTCCAGCAAAATGTTTTTCCGGAATTGCTTTGTGAATGGCTTCATACTCCTTGCTCAGTTAATTTTCTCAGACGCTTACTCCTTTCTCATTATCATCCCAACTACTGTAATTCAGACAGAACTCCCCAATGTTTCAATTATGTCCCACATCCCTGATGAATGTAAAGAGCTGCCTCTCTACCAGTCTGTCACATCTGACAGTTTCTTCTCCCTGTATCATTCCTATAAGAAGCTTGCAATTAAAAGGGAAAGAGCAACACAATCTTAAAAGGCAAATAAAAAAATGCATAACTTTCCTCATAAGGTACCTTCCCATGTTTTAAGTCTGGAGGTTAGGTCCACAGTTGCATTTGTTTCTTCTGCTGCATACAGTGTGAGTAGAAATTAAGAGACTCGAGAAGAGTCAACAAAACCTAAGAATGGGATCTTCTACAAGGGTTTCAATTTGGTTTCTAAGTTGCTTATAGAATTAATACAAGGGAAAGCATCAAGAAGACTTCTCATTATCACTGAAGCGTTTTAGCTTAATGAGGATGGCTTAGACAATACATTCGGATACAGGAGAAATGGTTCACAAAGTTTAAGAAAGGTCCCTTGAGCCTGGTTGCACCTCTTCGTTTTCACAGCTTTCAATTAACACTGCAGGTGGGCACAGAAATACTTTCACCTCATTATTCTCTTTTCAAATACTGGTGGACATAAGATATTTAGCTGAAATAGCCCTTTGTAGGCCTTTTAAATTCCATTACCATTAAGAAGACAGGCATGGGAAAGAGATACTGCTTTCCTTACCTATTAGTTCCAGCTTGTGCAGGGTAGAAGCAGCCTGTGCATTAATTTAAGGTCTGCAACATCTGTGCTGCTGGAAAAAGCTATCTGAAATGTAAATCTTCAGAGCAATGATAGATTGAAGCTGAACTCGGGCACTTGACGTATGGAGGCACAAATCAGGAACATAGCTGTCTCAAATATCCAGGAGCCTCCCAATGAAATAAAAAATGGTAAATAAATTGAAGTGTCTCTGAGTGATCATTCTTATTATCTGGCTATACAAGATAACGAGAGAATTACCGAAGAAAGCTTATCATTAGCTGTTAATTGAAGGCACTTTCAGAAAATGCTGCTTAAACCTTGAAAGATTGACTGTCTTCCCAACCACTACCTAATGTGTATGTTAGAGCCATATGAAAGCAGTCTCATTGGGTCCCTGCCCCTAGCTCCACAGCTCAGAAAGAGCATCTGATGCTTTAGATTAAATTTTAAAAAGCTCATTTACATATAGCCCAACCCCTGGGCATATCTTCAGCATACTTTACTGCATAGTCCTGGCCCATTATGATATGTAATCACATACTGTACCAATGACACAAATAATAATGATTAGCCTGTAAGCTAAGTGCTGCTATCTCAGGACATGATTTTAGGTTTGCTTGCTCTTTACTGCTCTTTTACATATCTTCTTCAGCTCTTACCATGTTCCTCTTCTTATTCCCAGACCTCTTCTTTTTACTCAGTACTAGGAGACCATTAGTCTCGAAGTGTGTCTCCTGTCAAGATAAAAATCCCTAGGTGAGACATGTCACTTCTCATGAAGCAGCCAGCCTCTAACCTATCTGTAACCTGTGCTCTAACCTGACAGAACTTGGAGGCTTTCAACTTACTTCGAATGGGTTACATTTCCATTTAAACTTTTCTCTGTCTCTACAACTGTTGGAAGTAAAAAAAAAATCCATCTTGTACCTACTTTACCTCCAAAGCAGTATTTTCAATCTAAGTTACAAGGGCCATCTATCACATCTGGCAATTGGGCATCATCACAAGAGCTTCTGTAAAGTGCCTGCAGAATCATAGATTTTAACTGAGGTCTGTAGAGGTGGGGCGATACCAAGACAGCACACTGAGGTAGCCTGAGCCCAACAGAACAGGGACACAGAAACAGAAATAGGGTCATGGCCAGAAAACACCTGAAACAACTCAAGCAGTTCATCTATGTCAGAGAGATCAACAATTTAATAGTAATCTGTGTTTCACCCAGCTTGCACAGCCAGTAGTATAAATATCACGAGAAGAATGACATTAAGACCAAGTTACAGTTAATCACAGAATAGTTGGTGTACGTCTACCCTGTGCTTTTTGCTTCCATTTCTGCAGTATTTGCAAACATTTGAAGCAGAGCAATAGCCAACACTGAGTATACACCTGTGCTTACACAGGGAAATGTAATTCACCCGAATTTCCCACCTCAGTCATTTCAGAGTTATCAGGAATCTGAATTATTTCCTTTTTCCAGGAGAGCTCACAGACTTTAACATAGCAAAATCAAATTATTCTGCTTTTACACCACGTAAAATCCCTGCAGAATTGCTTTGAGCAGAAATGGATATTAAATTGCACAAACAGTACAGTTTAGGGCCATTTACTCCAACTGCTCCACGGGCTATTCAGATATAACTACTCCCCCAGCTATAATGGAGCAGGGCTCTGGGAATGTGTCGCTGCTTTTAAAGATTCCAAAACCATCTGTATGACTGAACCCCAGTTTGTGCTGCTAGTTCTCAGGCCCAGCTTTTACATCAAACAAATTATGGAGGTAACTGCCTCCTGCCATCATGCCCATGATAATCCTCAGGTGCTAACAGTCACCCATGCACAAAAAGATGCGTGGTATCTTAATTATACAGGAGCCACGCCAAACAAATTTTCATTTACAGTCATGCCCAGCACATTGAACTCAGATACTCCTGCTCATCCTACAGAACAATTACCAAAATGTTTATGCATTTCCATCATCCTGTTGGGTATCCAACTGTATTAACACACAATGTTTTAAATCTAGAAATGAAAAGTACAGCAAGTAAAACAGAAGCTAGTATTATGGTTCATACAGAGCCAAGACATCTCACAAAGGTGTGTCCATGGGGAGAACATGTGGAAGTTGCATTCTCCTCCTGCTTCAGTTTAATTCCTTGCTGTCTCTACTCCCTGCCACATCCATCAGGAGCTGTAGTGTATGGCTTCTGCTGAAGAACATTTCTCAAAGGCCTCCAGAAGTAGCCTACATCTTGCACCACCAATACAGTTTACAGGAGGTAATTACAATGTGAAGGTGTTTTCTTATGGGAGAGCTCAGCCCACTAACAATCAGTAAATAGGGTTTCTTACTGAGCCCCTAGAAAGAGAATCTTCTGCTCCTTCTGTCAGCATGACTCCTCAAGACTTCTACATGCAGATGGTTGATAAAAAGATGACTTTGGAAAATAACTTTCCAGTCACATCCCGACAGACAGCATGAACTATTAGAAACAGGTGAACACGATAGTCTACAATAAAGACTTGAATCAAAACCTCAGCTATTCAGCTGAACTTCTTAATACAAACATAATGCTTTCCCCCTTCAACAACTTGCCAGGCTGACAAGTCATTCACCCACAAACTGTGACACCAAACCATGCTATGATTCTATTTGCTCGCAGGATATTTTTGTATTTCTTCCACCACTTACAACACTGTAGTTCAGCTGGCAGCCTGGGCTAGCATGCTTGCTTTCTCATTAAGAGAGGGGTGTATGGCTCTTCTGGCAGCATAGGCTGATCATCTCCTCAAAGATGCGATGCTCACCAGACCAGAGAGTCTGCGCAGCTGCTGCAGTCCCTGGAGGGACAGAGTGAGGTTGGGATCACACCACTCCTTGCACACCCTTGCAGCCCAGCACTTACTAGTGGAGCCATGACTGCATCAGCTGGGCCTCAGCGGCAGGATCCAGCTCCACGAAGGCACTGCAGCTGGGCTACGCTGATTCATGAATTCTCCTGCCACAGCAAAGAGAGGGGGTTTGTGCATCTCATATTAAGGATGACTGTCACAAAACCACCACAGGTGAAAAAAAACCAGACTCCCTATTGTAGAGCCTGTAGTGCACAAGCCTCCTACATCTGCTTCAGTCAGTGAGGTGAGTAAGCATCCACACATCTCTGCAATGCGATTATTCTTCCCTGACTCAGAAACAGGACACTAAATGTTACCTGAAGAAACTTGGCATTTTATACGAAAACAATTACGCAGTCCAAACATCATCTCTTCTTTTTAATAAGGCCTCCTCAGCTGAGGCAATGGAGAGAAGAAACCCTCAAGGTCTAAAACAAGTATTGTTGTCATAAATGCACTCAGTACCTCCCCTGTAAAACCACTTTCAGCTGGAGGAACTTTACATTTCCATTCAGATCCACCTAGTTTAACATGTTGCACCAGCACTGAGATTTAAGGGGGGGAATTAAAAAAAAAAAAAAAAAAAAAAATCAATATTTGGGTTCCTTGTTTTAAAAGAGAAATTTTAAAGGGGAGAGGGGCAATACTTCAGTGCAGAGTTACTGGAGTGACACTATACTTACACTGCAATGAAAGCAGCAAAGTCTTAGTTGAGCCCTGTCAAGGTACTAGCATTTGAGAACAACAAACAAGCACACCAGGATGAAGATGCTGCTTTCATCCCAGCTACTGCAACAGCCATCTGTTAAGAGATTCATTTATGTTGTTGGAGTAACAATTCCACAGCTGTTCTCCATGAATTAAAAAGAAAGTACCAATCTAAAAGAAGCGTGTGTGTTTCAAAAGATGATTAAAGAGACTGTTACTTTTCACTGCATTTCAGAAAAATACAAGAAGGGAGATGCCACTGGCAAACTCCTTTCTCCCAAACAGGAAAGCACATTCCTAACACAAAACACAGCAGTAGTCTTCTGCACCTTATAACCCAAGGAATTTCATTTAATGTACACTATATACTCTGACAGATAATTTGAGAACTGTATTAAGGTATTGAACCCTGTCTGCTAAGGATACCTTCCAAAAAAACTAGAGATACATTCAAAACTGAAGATCCTGAATATTACATGTTACCTGGAAACATACATGGAAGGAAGTGAAGTGAAGCATAAGGATCTCCAACATCTAGCAAAAGAGATGCTTATCTAGAGCTCTTCTTTTTAGTCAAGTTGTCCTGGTTTGATTTAGAACAGAACTAATTCCGTTCAGAGATTTTACTTTTCAGCTCAGTTCTTCTAACTCCCTGCACTGTCTGCAGTCAGCAGCCTGTTCTCACAGGCAGTGCCTGCTGCTGGCAGTGGTAACACCCCATGGTGAGAGTTACTGCCAAGGGTTGATGTGCAGACCAAGGCCACTGCTGGATCTTGTGCACCACACTGGGGGGTGCAGAAAGTGAAAGGCAGTACCTGTGAGGATGAACGGACAGGACGGGTGGCTGCGAACTGACTAATGTGGAATTCCATCCCATATACGACGTATTTTGTATAAAGCTCAGGGATCACAAGTTTCTTCCGGCTTCTTCTTCAGTGGCTGGCATCCCAGAAGGACTGTGTCCATTCTGCCTTTGATCCTGATCTGTGTGTTCCCGAATCCAGCACCAGAACACAGCTCCTGTCTGCTGCTGGGCCCAGTCTGGGACTCTCCCAGTGCCTGCTCCACAGCATCAGTGGTGACAGCAATGTAATTGCCATCAGTTTTGTGTATATTTGCATATATTCCATTTTCCAGCCTCAGAAATTCTGTGATTTTATTACTATTCTTTTCATTAAAGCTGCTCTAGTTTCCTTTTCTAATCAGTAAGTCTCTCTCCCTTATTCCCTTTCTCTTCCCCTTCAGGGTGGGAGAAGGGTTAACAGAGAGTGTCTGTACCTGTCTAGCGGACTGCCCTGACCTTAATCCTTGGCACAGGTGAAACCTCCTCTCTTGTTTCTGTTTATTTCAATGACTTGGGTAAACATCATGTAAACTGGCACCTATTCAAATCCTGTAGGAGGATAAGATGTCAGTTTTGATGTCCTGTGCCCAAGCCAACTAAAGTAATTACCTAAAACCCTACTCAAAACCATCTCCGATGGTAACTGAAATGCCCTTGGCTCCCACTTCAGCAAGCAAACTGTTGGCACTAGATGCCAATCTCAGCCAGTGTGATGATTCTTTACATGAGCCAGGACATGACAGCTTTAGACAGTAAGCACTGTGCATTGTTTACTGCTCTCTTGAACCTAAATGCACAAGGTCCCAATCCCTACCCCCTCCTCTGTAGCTTTAATTCATTTCCTCTGACTAACTTCTGCAGGAACACTGTGAAGAATCAGTGATGGCTGAAGGTGTGCACCATAGCATTTAGCTAGTTCAGTCATCAAAGCATTTCCATAAAGCAGCAAACCTGGACCACCAGGCTGCAGCTCTGCATAAAGAGAGGGATTAAAATCCAAGTATATCTGTGGAACACACAAACTCCAAATTACAATTACTATTTTTAAATTTTTTTTTTTAAATCCTGCAGGTACCAAACCCATGACTGAAATTCCTTTTTCCTTTCAGGAATGTTGCCTAATAGGTCCTGGTAAAGAAAAGATAAATTACCTTCCATTTAAACCAGACTGGAAAAGCCTGGGAATGTTAAAAAAAATAATAATGACTTCTCATTTTTTAAAAAAACCTAAACTGTTCTGCCTTTAAAAGACTGTCCTTTCAACTTTATGGACTCACAAAATGGTACTGGTTGTGCAAGCTGTGCAGCACCGTAAACTATAAAGATGAGGGCTTCTGCTCCAGGCTAATAGTGTAATTTTCCACTGGATGGTTTTCATTTACAATTCACCTATTGTATATGGAAGTCTAATTGTAGTCAAGTACATTTTCAAATTGTTCAAAGTATAATAAAGAACCAAAGAGTTTAGAAAGCAGCTTTAACTTTATAGTTAGAAAAGCTATTTCAAGTGGCTTCTCTCTAGCATGTTTTTAAGTTCCCCATTATAACTTACAGCATGTTGTAAAAATAAATTATGACAAACCGCAGAGTGATTACAGATACAGTAAAAAAACCCCACAAAACAGGGAAGAGAGTAACTATGCAAGAGGAGTCTAGATAAACCGGAGACAGCAGAGTATCTGGATATTTATAAGCTGTGTTTTCCCACAGGAGTGAGGATAGAAAAGCAGTGTCTGCATTTGATTCCCAGGAGGCCCATTAAAAACAAGGTGACCATAGAAATCGATTCCCATTTTCCCACACATGAGATGTGAATAGGTTTATCAGTAGATTTCAGAGGCACAGAAATGTTACGCATTGGTAGCCACCATCCCTGTGTAACTGGGTAGCTACTACCCACTGGAACAGCTGGAGAAGCTCCTCCAACCAGCCCATAGCCCCAGTTAATCCTAATACTCCAGACCCTTCAGCACTGATGTCAGCAACCCAACCTCTCCTAGGAAAAGTGACTGATAGCAGCATGCAGTGCTGGGGACACAGCAGGCCATTGCAAAGAGCCGTGCAGTCCCTCCAAGTTAAACATTGATATAGCAAGTTCACCATCCTAGGGAACGGACAACACTGCTTTCCTTTGAAGACAGCTTGGTGAGATTAAGCACGAGATTAGTACAAGGTGTATTTTTCATAAATAATTTTCTATATGGGCACCAGTATAGCAGAATTTGATCTTAATGAAAATCTGTGGTCTGTCCAAATAGCTTTGTAAATACCTTTATTGTCTTCACCAGACTGGAACTAGCAGTTCAAATATCAAAGGTTTTCTACCATCTTATCAGTTGTCTGACTCCATAATTTATCTTCTTGAGGAGGAGAATGAAAACCATGGTAGGTAAAACACAGAAAACAGATGCTTGAATTTAAAAGGCGCAGGTTTAGTTGTTTTAAGATTAGTGGTATGATCATAAATAGGCAGCAAAAGGAAAAGATGAGTGCTTTTTAATTTTAGGAAATTTAAGACTTAACCCTTTTCTACTGTTGCTTCTAAACTGGATGGTAAGGAGTAGTGCTGAGCGGCGAGCGTTTCTGATAGCTGTATTTTCTGCCCTGTATCAACGCAAGTTATTTTTTCTTTAAAATTATAGAATGCTTTGGGTTGGAAGGGACCTTTAAAGCTCATCTAGATCCCTAGTCCCTCTGCAGGGATCAGGGACATCTGCAATTAGATCAGGTTGCTCAGAGCCCCATCAACCCGACCTTGTGCAAGGCTATGACTGCCATTCCAGAATATTCAAACAAGCACTACACATGAACTGCTCTAAAAACTCCCTCCCTCTTCCCATGCTGGCATGGTTTAGATGTTTCTACAAACATCCTGAATGACATGGTTGATACAGATAAGCCCTCCTTAAGGCTGTGTGTCACAAATATCCTTTGAACAGTCACAAAAAAGAGCTGTACACAAATACAAGATCAGACATCACCTCTTCCAAGTTTTGTGTGGCTGCCGAATCCTCCTGCTGCATCACTACAAGCTGTTGCAACAACTAGAGTCCTCCGGTCCACCCTGTGCACGGCAGCTGCCAACCAGCTTCATGCTGAGAGTGCTGGGAGTGCAGCTCTAGATGCTGGCAGTACATGGGTCACCCAGCACTGACCCCACAAAAGGTCAGTGAGCATAAGGACATGGACTGGGGGCATTTCCTTCCCTTTTGCTGCTACTTTTTGGGTGTTCTGTATAAGTGAACACATCTGCTGGCTGTTTTTTCTGTTTTGTAGCTTATCAGTAGAATGATTTCCAGGCTTCAAATTCAACAGAAGATCACAGACCACACTGCTCGTGGTTCACCAAGGAAACTTGAAGAAAAAAAAATCTCTTCTAATGGCATTGCAGCCCCCACTGCCTTGTACAGCACTCTCATCACTGTCAAAACACAATTACGAAAGAGAATGTAACATCTAAGATTTCCATACATAAGAATATGAATAACTCTTAAAATATTGGTTGTACAGAGTATGTTTTCATTTAATACCTTCTCCATTAAATTCCCATTAGTCTGCCTAGCCAGGTGATCTGTTTAAACATGCAGAATATTGAAGAGATGACAAGAGCCAGCTATCTTGGCTCTTATGCCTAGACTTTTATTTACGTTTTTTACAGAGAAGATAGGAAAATTCTGACTTTGCAACCTGAGGAAACATAAGCTCTTGCCTAAGGAATTAGATTATTTTTTTGATAAATACTGTGACTGTTTATTACCAATGTTTAACAACACATTAAAATTAAAATTCTTACAAATTTCAACATAAATAAGGGGATCAGAGAAGCTATCAAATATATTAACGCCTGTCCTGCTTTATATTAATGTTATATTAATAACAGTCCACAGTGGATGGATGGACTGGAGACAAAAAAAAAAAAGATGTACAGGGCTTTTGTATACAGTGGTATTGTCAGCTCTCCCTCCTGCAGCACCCACGTCCACAGCGCTCCCTGGTTGCTGGTCATTCCAGATCACATTCTCCCACTACAAGGGCTTTAAAAAAAGTGAGACTTGCCCATTATAAAATACTCTCTTGGTATAGTATGACTAGCTGTGTGATGAAATGATGCTCCATATGCCTTCCTGTGTTCCTATCTGCTCCACCCACAGCTAGAACTGACAGCATATGCAGAGCAGTGAGATCCACCTATAGAAAAGCCTAGATCCCACCTTAGGCTCAGATGCACCATACTCGTACACAGCTCAGCAACTGAATGGCCACCCATTCATTACCTGTGATGTGTATCGGACTGACTAGCATCACCCCAGTAATATTCTGCAGAGAGAAGGGTTTGATTTATTATATCCTGACAATACAATTGTCTCTCAGTGTTTACACTCACTTGAATGTGAGAAGTTTCTTCTCTATTATTGGCTGGCGACAGTCTTTCTAAGGATCACCACTTCTCTGCCATGCAAATCACCTCTGCAGGCAAAGGATCATGTATTCACACGTGTCCCAAGATAGGTGTTTCTGCTGACTGCATATTTTATACAGCTGTCAGGTTAAAATCTTCCACAAGATCCCCTAAAGCAGAAGCAAGGTGCTCTCTGGATTTGTTTTCTTCGGTAGTTAGCACTGCCTTGCATGTCAGCTAACACAGGGGCAGCTGTATGCCTGCAGTGCTGTTGTCCTCATTTCCATCCAAGGCCCCAGCAATTCCAACTTTTCTCACCTCCAGACTGGCCGTGGTGCTGCATCATCACACCAGTGCTCCTGGCTTATCAGCAAAAAGGAACAGAGTTTTCTGAGGCCATTATTCAGGTTTTCCCTGAGCTTATCTCTGAGCCCAAGAGATAGAAGACTTTTTTTAAAACTCATTGTAAAATGGTTGCAGATAACACGGTTCTGCCAGCAGATGGGGAGGAAAAGGTATTTCTCTAGGCCATTCCAGAGTTAAAATCATGTCACTGAGCCTATGGAAAGTGTTTCAGGAACATAATAATACCCTGGCTGTAATGATAGGCAACAACCTAGTTATTTCAACTGTAGCAGTTTACAGAAATTTAGAGAAGAAAAAAAGAAAGACTTCATTTTCTTTCAAGCCTGTGCTATCTTTAATGGGATTCCCAGGCCTAAGGTAGAGAATTGAAGGGAAGAGAAATGGAAATACTAGAGATAACTAATTTTAGAATCAACCACACGCTGTTTGCTTGCAGCTGGTGAGTGACCTTTGCATTATTCTCAGCTAGCAAGAAATTCCAATCTACATTAATAAGGAGAATATTGTTCATTCTTCCAAGAGTGCTTGCTTTAAAGGTTTTCTTGCACACACAGATCTCGGGCATTTTCTATCCTTCACACTGATCATTTCAAGGCATCTGAATCAATGCAGTGGTTTGCAACAGTGGTAATCACTGTGGGGCTGTTCTCTCAAATGAAACACTCGAAGAGTTTTATACAGGAATGGAGAAAGAGGACATCTTCACCCTTCATAGCTATGTTGCAACAGGCATTTCCAGATGGCCACTGCTACAAGACAGCTACTTTCACCTAGGGATTCACCCCAGATTTTCTGAGATTATTTTAGAAGTGGACGATTTCATGGGTGGTTACACGAAGACAAATGGAGTGCCATTTGTTGCAGACATAGTTCTTATTAAACTCAATAATGGCTGTACTCAGACGTGACTGGACTTTGAGATTTTGGCTGCCACCTGCTGAAATATGAATTCAAGCTTCAGATTGTTTTCAGCCACAACCAAGCATTTAAAAAGGAAGCTGCAGCACAGTGATGAATTCCCATAAACATACACTCTCCTAGTAAAATGACATTTAACTAGCTGGGGAAAACAGACAATTAAACATTTCCCTGCAGGTCATAACCAGAGCTGGAAATTGTTAATTAACAAGTTAAAACTCATTTTTACAAAGGCTTATTAACATTTTTAGGACCAGTATACTCTGCCAATCAGAAAATAACCTGCAACACCACATGGGAATCACCGATTAGAAGATGAGCAGCAGATCTACCCGTTACCCTTTTGTATTTGTCTCAGGTCACATATAGCAAGTTTCAGAAGGAAGCATCTAGCCTTCTGAAAGTCTATTTATCTCAGTTTTTTGTTTGGTATTTTTATAATTAAAAGGGCTTTTAAAGCCATAGTTTATAATTGGTTTTGGAAACTACACTGAAATGTTTATTGTCCAAGACAGTCAAGATTGACTCATTTAAGGGTCAGTGGCTCCAACTGATCATGAAAATGCAATAGCAATTAGATTAGAAAAAAAATGACATCTATTTTTCCAGCTCCTTTCATAAGATTAATCCTGGTGCCTTAATGTTGCTTACCTGAGGCACAGTGAGAACAAACATTCTGCGTACTTCTGTTAGGGCAGAGAAAAGTATCATGAACAGTAAAACTTAACAAAACTGTCTGTTTTACTCTGCTGATTTCGGAAAAAAACAGTCTGATTAGCACGTACCAGTTATTGAAAAATACAGATTAAAAAAATGGATGGGGAAAAGACTGGAAAATTTCTCTTTTTCGAAACACAAACAATATGGCTTCAAGGATAAAATGCTATTCATTTCCAGCACTGAAACCAGCTGGAGGATCCAACTCAGGCACCTTATTTTCTGCAGATGCTGACTAAATCGGGATCACTTTAGCAGAAATCCTGACATCTTTTAATTCCAGCCAGCAGCAGCCGTAGTAGGCAATGCAAATGTCTTCTCCCCAGATTTTTGTCCCAACTCTAAGGTATCAGGTGCCTGAGTAGGATTCTTGAGCCCTATATGAGCTTCAAAACTGAGGTGCTACTCCACCTATCCAGCACTTTGCCACCTGGAAAAAACATGTCCAAGTTCCTCAGAGCTTGTACCCTTTTCTGAAGGGCTGCCAGGCATTTCCCCACCTTGGAGAAGGGGAAAATAGGTTTCTGGGAGAATGAACCAGCTCTGTTGTCCTCAGCAGTATATCTCCTCTGCCTTTCCCACCATCCTCAGACAGCTTGGAGGATACTGCCCCACTCCGGCTATGCAACTGGCAAGAATGACACCAGGAGGATGAGGGTTTACAGATCATGACAAGTTACATTTCACAGATCCATCTGAACAGAACAGGACTAGCCTCCCCTGCACTAGCAACGTTACAGAAAGCAGCTGTGAAATCCAAGATAATTGGACACAAGTCACATCCACCAAAGACCCTTCCTTCCATGGTTGAAATGAAACAAGCAATTAGTAGTTAGCAAAACCATCCCTAAAGATGCAGGCTGATGGCAGAAACAGGAGAAGGCTGTGAGAAATGCCCTGGGCTGTACAGAGAGAACAGCTTGTCTCCACAGGGACAAGCACAACACAGTGAACTGCCTTCCCTGCAGAAGTGGCTGCAAAAGCGAACCTCAATATGCCAGGGCTCAATATATCAGCGCCATGTGTGGTGGAGTGACGCTTTTTTAGTCCACAGCACCACCATCTCTGATGACTGTTTGCATCTGACCTATCCTTGATTTGGCTACTGCTTTCAACATCTCTGTGTAGGCTGGAAATGTTTAGGACTTCCTTGTTATCCACTGCATGAGAACATGTTTGCACGAACTTCCCAAGGCATGAAACACACTGAGATCTTACCCAGCACTGCTGTGAGAAGCAGATGGTTTGCACTGAACCTGGCTGATAGACTGCTAGTTGCACCTGTCTCTGTCCAATCCAGGTGAGGGGCCTGGGGAGGGACTGCTCTCAAAGCCAGGCTTCAAAGGCACCAGTCACTTGTGGGACACACACACTAGCCAAGTTAGGTGACGGACGACTTTGTGCAAGAGTACAGTCATTGTGCCTTGCCCCAGAACATCAGAGATGCAGGGAGGAATGAATTTTTGTTTTGACTTCAATATTGAAATGAATTGACACAAGCAGAAGAAGAAACTCTGCTAATGACAATGAAGCACAGCAGGACTTGAATGGCTACACTGTTTTGATGGGATTGACAGCTAATTCATTTAAAGGGTCTGCAACACTAGAGCAGGTTTCTCCAGTACAGTTCTTTTCCCAAACACATATTCCATTCAAACTAAGTCTGTGTGGAAGAGGAAAAAAGCCAGCATTAATGTTACTGAAGCTTTCACAGAACAATTTCTTTGGTCAGATTTTTCATCTTCTGCCTGAAGGAAATCAGAATCTATAATTTAAAAAACCAAACAACCCACAACCAACAAACCCCAACCAATACATAGAGGAACATTGGGCTACTGGGGACAATAGAAGATGCATCTGAGAACCAGTAACAAAGAAGCCAAAGCACAGGGTGGAAGGAATAAGCCTCAAAAAGAAGATGAAAGTTAATAAATCGTGATGCTCAGAGGGGCCTTTCTGAATCATCTCATACAGTCCTGATGCCAAGTGCTGTGCTTCCATGTGGTCAAAGTTCATCCTTCTTTAACATGCTTTGTACCTTACAAGCTGTTACTGTGGTGGTTGTCCGATTACATTGACCCATAGCCAGTTTTTCTTTTTCCCCTAAAAATCAACCCTTTTCATTTCTTTCTAAAAAGGTAACAGGCGGTTCCCTGACCAAGAAAACTAATGAATCATGGTTATTCAAAGATTTCTGCATCTTGCCCTTTAGCCATCCACTCCCCAGCTCATTGCAACATCCCTCCTAGATCACCAATCAGGAAGCATCACTTCTACAAGGCAAGACACAGGAGTGACCAAGCTTGCAGATAGCTGCCACACAGATCTCAGTCTGACTGAATTCTGTCTGTCCTTCCCACAGTGGGGCACTCATTTGGGTCTCTTTTACCCCACTGCTGTTTTTCAGTGACTCTGAAACATGGTATCCTAATTATGTCTAGAAATTGGTTTCTATTAGCCAACAACAACAAAAAAAAAACATGCCGGGGAAAATGGACAGACTCACTGTTGCACAAGCCTCCTGTCCTGCAAGCAGACTACATTATGAGGGCAGGCTCTGCATTTCAATAATTACCTCACAACACACCTTCATGTTTCCATGTGCTGCTGAAAATAAGCCGTCTTTTTCCCGTGTGCCAGAGAAGTGCTTCAAAGCACCACTTACCACAGGTAAGAACCAGGGCAAATCAATGTCGTTCTGGGCATTCACTTTCATTTTAACTAGGATGATGAATTGCGTAATATCTTTACCGCTAGAGATCTGAATGGTATTTAAAGACTGAAACATAGTGGGCTTTTGTATACATCCCTCAAAAACTGGAAAAAAAAAGTAGTGAGAGGTTTCCCAGGGTCACAGTCTTCTCCCCATCCATCAAGCACACATCAAGATGCAGTCACTGTACTAAAATCCTTTTCTACTCACCTAAATCTATAAAAATGTAAGTCTTTAATTTCTAATTAGACACATTAAACACAGATGTGCTTCTTCCAAACCCACTAAAGCACTTAAAAGGTCAGCCGACATGGTATTTTGGTCTTGCACAGAATTTAAAACATGGCTCCACATTTGGAAACCAATCCTAAAAATGTAATTGCAGAATTCAAAGTTAGCAAATCTCAATGTCCCAGATCAAACACACTCTACTTAAGTTCTCTAGAAACATTTTCCTAGTGAGCCACGTGCAATGTAACCCCACCACAGGATCCTTTCTCTCACCTAGAACTGGAACATTGAATGGTTTTAAGGACTCACAACCATATTCTGCCGAAGAGCTAATGGGTAGTGTAAGAGAATGCATGATTTGGCCTGCACCACTTCCACCACACGTGATGCTTCATGAACCAGCAGGATGATTTTATGTGACCATCCACCTCTGGACTGAGCTGCTTTTATAAAAAGAGCATCTTCCTACCAAGGCAGGTTAGAGCTAACCCATCCAGCAAATGTGAACGAATAAACACCACCACAAGTCAAGACCACTCTTTGGATGAAGCTTTAGGAAGACAAAGTCATCCTTTCTAGTTTAGAGTTCCAGCTCTTTATGCCCAATTTTTTCCCTTATTTGCTCTGTACCCTACCCACTTCACTGAAGTTTTTCAGTCCTTTCAGTGAGGCAAGGCCTCACCTCCCCAAGTAAACCATCCTTTCAGTCACAGAAGTGTTGCTGGTAAAAATTTGTTGACTCACTAAGGGCCACAGAGAGATGGGAAGATTCCTGGATAAATGTTCCTGCCTTAGGCACAACTGTGGCCTTTTCATCTCAGTGCCACATAAGGCACTATGCTGTGTCTATAGTGATGCTAACAGAAGGATTTTCAGGCCTCAGACTCAAAAATATCAGCCTGTACTCCTAGAAATGCAGGAAGCCAGGACTGATGACCTCTATACCCTGGATTTAGGACATTTATTGAATGAAGATATTGTATAATACAGTGAATGTTATTCCATGGGTAGCAATTCCTAGGAGGAAAGTTTATTCTCCTTTTTATAGTGATTCCATGACATTCTTTCTCTGGCAAGAGAAAACACAACTCTATTAGAACAGCTGAGTCTTTAGCAATAAGCTTTACAAAATAGCAAGTAGTGCAAATAACCAGTTATTAATAACAACAACACAACATGTTGAAACAAGGCTCCGTGATGTTTTACAGAACATTAGAGTGGAGACCTGGCTGTGCTGAATCTATCCAAAGAGCATGAAGGCACAGGGCTTTACCATGTTAGAATGAACTGGTACATATAACTGGCAAGGAAAAACGTATCTTTGCTCCTGACGGTATCTCCTTTGCAGCACTGGTTGTTTCCACTGTCTTGAATTACAAGGTAAAGATAGCAGGATGAGTTTAAGTGATTTACACCCTTACTAACATCAGTGACTTAAAAATAAAATCAGCAAGAATAGAACAAATTTAAGTCACTAACTTCCCATTTATCCATTAGTTTTTATTCTGATGACTGGTCTCCATTTTTTAGACAAGGTTAACTTCTCCTAAATCTAGTCGTACATCATAGTTACTATTTTTTGCCACTGGTAACAGTCTGCATACAAAATTAACCAGCCATCATTATGTTCATCCAGTCTCTGATTTCCTTTTCCCCCAAATTCCCACTCTTCTGCCGAAACTACATTTGAATAGAAACGGGAGGTCAAGTGCACAAACACAACTTCTAAAAAACAATGAAAAGTTTTAAAAGCACGGCACATCTAAGATTATAAATGCACATTTCAAAGCAGTGTGTTGCAAAATTGATCAAATTTCTGACCACAGGTCCAAAAAGATTTCATAACAAACAGGTCTGCCTCAGACCTCTTTCACAGCTTCAGAAAAAGAAAGCTTTCTTCCTTTTTTTTCCAACTCCCAACTGATTCCTCAGCTGTGAAATTATTATTCAACTAGTTCAGCTTAATGACCTGAAAATCTTCCTCATTCCCCTGAAGAGACGATTACCAAAGAAGGTGAGACTTTGCACATCAAATCTAGGCAGCAAGTGACTTTTCCAGTTTGCTAGTTTGACTGTGAAGTGTTGATAGCATGTGTTCTCCTGAATGTTTTATTAATACAGTAGCAATTTTCTTTCACACAGGTTAATGCTGTCTTAAAAATAGCTGATTATATATTTAAACATCAAGTTCAGTTACGTTAGCCAGTGAAATGCTTGGCAAGTTCCATATGATTACCTGTTAACACTTGATAAACATCACTGGGTTGAGATTCCAACAATGAGCATTTTCCCTCCCATGATACCCCCCAAGCATCTCCCTCTACTTCTTTCTTCTTAAAAATTATGTGTGGTAACCACTATATTCCATACTTTTGCAGTAATATTCCCAGAAACTTTCTTTAAACTTGGATATAAAGTGTTTCTCTGCTTAAGTATCTCTTTTACACAGGGTTCATTCTTAAGTGATTGCTTGAAAGAAGGAAAGTTGGAAGAGTATCAGAGAACAGGCTGACAACTAACCAGACATCTCTCAAGCCTCACTATTTGTTTGTCTCCAGGGTGCTGAAAAATGTCTTGTTCAGACTGGTACAGGACACGCATATGCACCTAACCAGATGCTGCTCTCTTCCAGTAACAGAAAACAGCTTATTTACAGAAGTGACGAAAAAAATGTGCAGCCTTGAGTATTTGTAGGAAAAAAACAACCCTCTCCACTTCTGACTTCTGTTCTGCTCACGTCCAGGTGTTGAGAAGTGCACTGCAAAATAAGCAGGTATCCCAAAATCAGAGTCATTGATGCTTTAAGTGATTAAATCAGTGACTTAACTCCCCATGAATGTATTGCCAAGAACTTCTCAGCAAGTGCCATTTAAAATCAGGTAGCTAAAAGAGCTGGATGTTGCCCTAACTTACAGCATAACTGCAATTGCATTTGGTCTCTGAGATGTTGATTCCAATGCCTGTAGGGGATGCCCTGGGCTGTGAAAACTACTTTACAGGGGCAGGAAAGTAAGAGGGGACTAGCAGAAGGCAGAGGCCTCATGTCCTGTTAATTCTGAATAGGGAGCCAAATTTATGCCAACGTTTAGAAAAAGAGGCTGGTCCTCAGAGGACCACTGCAGTCATCAGCCACAGCCAGAAGTACATTCTCAATGCATATACCAAAGTGTTGTACTTAACATTCCCTGGAAAAGCTCCCTCCATCCTACCAGGTTTTGGTGGCAGGTTTCTGCCTACCAAGGTTTTAGAAATTCTGACCTTGGAAAAAATTTGACTTAAAAGGTCTGGGTCTTCCCATGAGAAGCCTTGTTAGAGGTCACTGGCCTCTGGCATTTCTTCATCAGCCCCTATTGCTGCCTAATTACAGCTTAATTGCTGCTTTCATGGCAAAAATCACACTTTACAGAACACCTGACAAGTGTGTGGCTCCATCTTCTGTGTGTGGGGCTTACGGATGGGTTGTTGCTTTGAAATTCTCCAGGGACTCTCTTCCTCTGCTCTGCTACAACTTGTCATAGATAAAACAGCCTGCATCACATCTCAGGTGGTCTCATGGCCTGTGTGCTGGTGTCTGCTGTCAGCCCCTTGCCAGTAGCTACACCTTGTCACACACACACACACACACAAAAAAAAAAAACCCACAAAACAACAAAACAAAACCAAACCCACGGCCTTACAAACCTCTGCTGGGAAACTGCAAGCCAAATTTCCTTAGCTGCCTCATCTGCAGTCTTTTGCAGGTACACACAAAGCTCAGTAACTTTTACATCAAGGACAGAAACACCTGCAGTTGCACACACATGCACTTGGCTCTGTCCCAGTATCTAAGGTAGGATCTGACGTAAGGCAATCTGAAGTAACACTGGAGGACAGCAGTGGGAGGGCTGGCAGCAAGGAAGACTGCTTGAGAAAGGCATGTTTAGTAATATCTTTGAAAGCAAATTAGCCGATTTGCAGAACCACGTCATGCATATTACTGATGTCTTAACCAAGAAAAGTTCCAACCAAAACAACTCCCTTCACAGGAAAGCCTCAGATCTCTGTTGAGCATGATTGCATAGATGTTTGTGAATAAAAGGGCTGCATCAGGGACCTGACTGCCTTACAGACTGGACAGGAAGTAACAGTCATTATTTGGAGCTACTTGCTCTGGAAGGACAAAGCCCTGAAAAGCAGCTTGAAGCCAGACCAAGGCACATCAGTACCATGAACAATTGGCACAGGCTTCTTACATCAGTTTTTTCCACACAATACACTGACTCAGTGATCATCTATCAGAATTCTCTATTTTAGCTCTACATTTACTATACTTGATGTGACTGTCCTCAAACAAAAACTTAAAAGAAAAAATGCCCTGCATAGTTGTTTCTTTGAACATAATCCTCCAAAGCATATGGAGGAATCTTCACAGAAGTCTCCATTTACCCACTCATTCCTTTACTTATTTTATAGGCACAGCCAAGGCATACAGGCAAGTTAAAACCCTTATCTGATTGCTTTCACAGGGGCATTGTAGCAGTTTTCCATTGTTTCCAGTTGCCACCACAGCTGAGCACAGCATGGCAGTGTAAGAGTCACCTACAGGAATCACCAAAGCTACTGGAAAAAGGTTTACTGAATAAAATTCTTTCAGGCAAGAACAGAACAGATACCAGTTACCAATCCACACAGCTTGCCTGTTCTGAAACACTTTTCCAACAGTTGTAGGATGCAAAAAATCCTTCTCCCAAAACAACTTCCAGACAATATTTTAGGAGGGAATGTGGCAGCACTGCTGGCAATCCCATTACACTGCAAAATCTCTACAGACTGTCCCCAGAAATCATAGCCTTCCACAAACCTGAAAAACACGCAACTCTGTGTAATATTCTGTAGCGCTTAGGGATTGCTTGGAAATTTAATTATAGCTCAGTTCAGCAAGTGACTGTTAAAAGAAAACAAGTTTTCTTCCGTATTTCTTAAGCAAAGACACTTGTGCTCAGCTTTCCATGTTACCACCCCTGCAAAGTTTCCTACAAACCACATACTTTAGCACCCAGAAAACTGAAGTCAACTAAGTGAACATCAAAAACCTCCCTCGAGACTCTCTCCACAAGTAACCTCACTGGAAGCAGCTTGAATATGTTAGTACATGAAGACATGTAACCACGAGGCAATACAACCTCTGCGTAACTGGCACGCACTCTCGCATAGCTTGGAGGCAAATCTCTTCCACGCAGCCGAAAAAAAAAATTCAGTAGTGAGTCCCTCAGAGCACTAAGTTACTGCACTGCAGCTGAAAGACAATCCACTTAGCTTTTAACAAGTTACCTGAGGTATATTTTCATCAGAGAACCACAAAGCTCACTGAGGGCTAAATTACCTGCCTTTTGGGGCAGACTCTGTGGTCCTGCTGGGCTCCATACTGGGATGTCTGGACAGAGACACTTAGTTTAACATCACTTCAGGCATCTCTAGACTACCCTGGAGTTGTTTATGTCATTACATTATGTCCTGTTGAGTAAGAACAGAACTAATTCTGTTCAGTGATTTTACTTTTCAGCTCACTCAGTCTCTTCCAGCTAACTGCACTGTCTGAAGTTAACAGCACGTTCTCCCAGGAAGTGTCTGCTGCTGGCAGTGACAGCACCTAAATGTTTGGAGTTAATACTAAGGATTGGTGTGCAGACCAAGGGCACTGCTGGATTTTGTGTACCATGTTGGGGGGAGTGCAGAAAGTTAAAGGCCACACCTGTGGGGATAAATAGCCAGGACAGGTGACAACAAACTGACCAACATGGGATTCCACCCCATATATGTCATATTCGATATAATGCTGAGGGATCAGGAGGTTCCCAATCAGCTTTGCTCGGTTCACGTCTCCTTCCACCTTCTTCCTCACTTCTTCAATGGCCAGCATCTGAGGAGGACTCTGTCCGCTCTGCCTTCAAACCTGATCTGTGTGTTCCTGAATCCAGTACCAGAACACAGCTCCTGAACACAGCTCCCATCTGCTGCTGGGCCCAGTATGGGACTCCCCCAGTACCTGCCCCACAGCACCAGTGGTGACAGAGATGTAATTGCCATCAGGAGGAGTTGGGTTTGATACTGGCTTTGTATATATTGGTATATACGCCATGTTATTATTTTCATTAAAGCTGTTCTAGTTTCCTTTTCTAATCGCTGAGTCTCTCTCCTTCATTCCCTTTCTTTTCCCCTTTGGGGAGAGAGTAGGGTTAACAGAGAGCATCTGTTACAGGTCTAGTGGGCTGCCCTGACCCTAAACCCTGACACATTACAAATGCACCCTCAGATGTTCCTGGACATGGAGAACAGTACCATATACCCATTGTTTTCCCCCATGTTTCTAACAGCCACCACCACCACCACAAAGCTGAGAACTGCCTACATACTATTCTATACCACACTGGACAGGGGGTTCCTTCCATAAGATAGACTTAAGAAATCCAGTAGAAGAAAACGATACACGGCACATTATGAAACAGATAGTTACACCCCATCCCAGTTAGCTGAAAGGCACAGCCAAATCATTAAGTTCTAAGAGAAAAATATTGTTACAGAAGGGTTTGGTTTTGTTGTGTATTTCTTCTTCCTAGTAAAGGCACATGCATATACTTTTTGTCTACGTAAAAGTGAAACCATTTCAGAACTGTAAGTGCTGTATTAAGCCTACTGGTAACATCCTGTCCGTACGAACAACAGGAGTGGTGGCTGTTCTGGGAGAACAGGGAAATGTGGATGTCACACTCATCACAAAAGGATATTTCTAGCCTATGATGGCTGCTGACTGCCACCTGACTTCAGTGAGAATAACCAGAGGGTGTAAGGATAAAAATTAATGCTGTAAGACCACATTAGAGATCATCTGTGGAACGTAAGTGTCTACCTCTCACAAGTCATAAAGTTTCTTACGCTGTTTCATTGCCAGAACAGGATTAATTTTTATTTTGAGTCCTTTTCTCTGGAGAATTCCCACTGCTTTCATGAAAGCCATGAGCTGTTGAGCTCCAAAGGAAAACTCATGCAAACAGGATATTCATTTCGTCTTGTTGGTTTCTCAATAAGGTGGTCAGTACCTCCAGAGGGAAACATGCCAGAATCTGAGAGGCACTGCTAGAGTATAAATTTAAATTAATTTTTTAACCTTAGATAGATGGGGTGACACTTCTGTAGTTCCAGCGTGTTTGCCCTGGACCACCCAGGAAGCAAAGGAAAGATGGACTTAAACAGAAAACCTGTTCCACAGTGGAAAGACATTTTAAAAATAATCAATTGAGAACAGACATTTAAATGCCTGATCTTGTCAGCATTACTTCTGTGTACTCTCAGGGCTGTCAGAGCTCTCCATCTATGGGAAGAAACCTTGTTTTTAGCAGAAAGACCTTGGAAATGTTAAATATAAACCTAATTTTCAGTAAGTTTACAACATGTTGGTTGCCTATAGCAACAGAAGGGTACTATCACCAGATTCTCCTTAACTAAGAGTGCAGTGTTAATCAATATTAACTGAGTGCACATCCAGTAAGAGGCACTGTCTTGACACAGAGCTGACAAGTACAACTATGTGATTCAAAAGCTATTTTTCTAACAACCAGACCTGGTTATTTATGAGACTATATGAAGATACAGTGGTACAGCATCACTAAATTATCATGTTCTTAATCAACACTGCATTACCTTGAAAATTACCTTGCAAAGAACAATCACTTATTCTAGAGAAAAGACACTGAATTAAAGGTTTCTACTGTCTGTCACCTCTTCCTCTGGAAAGCCGAAGCCACCACCTAGTTACTTACATAGCTCTCTTGAGGTACAGAATGGGCAACAGAAGGTTACCATGCCACCAAAGAGGGCTACAGTATGGCTTTCCCAATATATCGACAAGATACTGTTTTCACATCACTCCAAGTTGACCATGAGCCTCTTTCTTGGAAATCTGGGCAAAAAAAAAAAACCTCTTCCACTGACCAGAAAATTTTACTGATTTTGGCTTATCATAAGGTTTCTGTGCCTCTTAGCTACCTTCTACACATTTTGGGACAGAACTAAAAACTTCCACCATCAGTTGTCCAGGTTCACCCCTTTTTCTATAGTTCTTTGGTAGAGACAAGTGCACAGATAGGAAAGACTCAGACAATTTGTAGGAGAAGACCATGGTGGCTGGAGCTTGTGTGCAATTTTTACCTCAACTAGGGAAGAATCTTTTCACAGGGGAAGATCAGAGGAAAACAGCAATACAGGCAAGGATGTTACAGCAGATGACAAGAACAAGTACAATAGTTTTAGCTGGTGGCCATAGATCAGACACACACTGGCTACAGCTCAATTCCTATACATGTGCTTGTGCAGGTGCCTACAATCTTTTGATTTCTTCGTACAGCTAAATACCGGCTACATAAAAACAACAGTTTACAGGAAGGCTTTACTTTGCAAGCTCTGAAGTCCTCCCAGCTTACACAAACTTGTCAGAGGCCTGCAGGTAGCAGAGGAATGCCTCCCTGCAATCCAATGGGTAATTAGCCATATGGCAAGCCTGCAACAAGGCCACCATGAGACAGTCCACATTCCTGTTCAGTGAACTTTGTAATGCAGCCTAATTTCTCCAGTCTAAATACCAAGCCCTGAAAGCTGCTATTTCTCTTGCCTGTTTTCTAAATAACATTAGGTATCCAGAAGGGAACTGTTTGCATTAAAAACAGGATATGTCACATTAAGCCATTGGCGCATTCTATATTAGTTGGGGAAAAGCTTTTTAAAAAAGCACTCTAAATAATACTTGCTTTCCTTCTTGCTATCATTTGGCCTTTGCATTCAAGGGGCATTCAGCACAGTAAAGGCTACCCTGCAGTTGAGTTGCAAGGAGCAAAAGTCCTGACCACAAACATTGCTCTATCTGTAGAAATCCTCCTCCAAGCTACAAGAAAGTGATACAGACTTCTAAGAGCAGCTCCTTTGGAGATCAGAAAGAATCCCTGCTAGTTGCTTTACAAGCAACTTTTAACTTAGCATCCTGGATTTGTTTTCAAAAGCTTTAGCATGAGAGTCACTCAATATGCAGCATGAGGTAGAGGCTGACACTGAGTCTGGTCAGTGTCCTGTTGATGTTTCTTGGCACGTGTGGCCACAAATTGATCTCTGGCTATAACATTCAAGACCGTAACCATACAAATTGCTGTGAAACAAGTGACAGAAGCACACAGCAATGCTGCATCAGGTGCAAGGTAATAAAGTTTACACATCTGTGTAAAGAGTACTTAAACATGATGAGGATGTTGTTGGAAGACTGGGCACTTCGCTCTAAGTACGCAAGCTTGTTTTCCTTAAAGTGAAAAGTGTGTGCACTGTTACTGCTAGTCAATGCACAATGAAGCCCTTTCTGTATTATCAGAGCAATGTCACACGATCATCTATTTTAGATACTTGCAGTAACACTTACAGTTCCAATATTTCACCCACTACAGTTAGTGCTGGAAGGGAAAGATCTAATAGCCAATGCAAGCCCGCTGCAGTACCAAAGCCAGCATCTAGTACCTGAGAGTAAAAACTAGATTGACACTCAGCATCTCAAGTAGAACTAATCACACTAATCACATCTGTCTTACCAGAAGTTACTGGACTTCAAAAACCCAATGCAACATGTAGGATCAATTTTATCTCCACTGGCAGTTCTAAGAATCTCAATCATTCCTTCCTATCAAGCTGGTAATAATGCAGATTTCAAGAAAAGGTGTGTCTCATCCCACAGACCTACTAAAACTAAGGTCTGAAACAAAACCAAAAGATAAAGGTTTCTCCTTTAGTTTTAATTTCTCAATTTGACTTCAGGGAGGAAACCAGAGAGAAAAGCTGAAACAAAAACTTCCACTCAACAGAAAATCATGATAGCTAGTAGTAAAATTGTATCAACATTGGAAAGAAGAGATCATTATTTTAAAAAGTGATAAAAGCAAAAGGGTTCTTTGGAATAACAAGAATAAATAATACCAAGGCTAGGACAGTTAGTGAAAGCACTGGCACACCGTGGCTTGCAACAGACTTAAGCAAACAAACCCTGACACGTCATAAAGACAACTCTGTGCTGCTGGTAGGGCATTCCCTACAATGGCAAGCATCTAAGAGACAGTATGTTACCTTGCAAACGCACAGTAACTTTCCTCACAGATTTCACCAAATTCATCAGAGCTCATTCTTGAAGGTGTTGCAGTTTCCAGCGTCCAACCATACCACATTTTATTTACATACAAGACTCTGCTTACTACTGACATGCAATTATCTCGGAAGCTAGAACTACAATAAAGACAGCAAGACTAATCACAATACAGATTAATTCTAATTGCACTGCAGCATTTACACTACAACAGCAATTTCTTCAGAACTGCAGCACTCAATTTCAAAACTGATTTTTGACCCATCATTTCCACAGAGATCCTGGGGAACAGGCCTAAGCTGCCATTTCCTTTGCTCCACTTCAGTAAGAGAACATGGTATACAGAGTTGCTATAGTTAGCAGAACTGGAGCGAGGAAGACACTCACTAATCAGTCAGGACTGGGTTAGAGATCACTGGGATAAACGGAAAACACACAATGGGGTGCATCCACCATGTGCTAAAAGAGCTGGCTGATAATGTTGCTGAGCTGCTCTCCATTTCTGAAAAATCATGGAGAACGGGAGAGGTGCCTGCTGAGTGGAAGAAAGACAATTTCACTCCAGTCTTCAGAAAGAGCAAGAGGGAAAACCCAGGCAACTACAGACCAGTCAGCCCCACCTCCATCCCTGGAAAAGTGATGGAGAAGCTCATACTGGAGGCCATGTCTAACCACATGGAAGAAAAGAGGGTTATCAGGAGTAGCCAACATGGATTTACCAAAGGGAAATCTTGCTTGACTAATCTGATATCCTTCTATGAAGCCA
>JAAGNO010019076.1:60599-76918 GCA_033439905.1 Ceryle rudis
CTGTGTCCAGTTTTGGGCTCCCCAATTTAAGAGAGACAGGGATCTACTGGAAAGACTCCAACGGAGAGCTACGAGGATATTTAAGGGACTTGAGCATCTCCCTCATAGAGAAAGACTGAGGGAACTGGGACTTGAGAGGAGAAGACTGAAAGGGGACCATATTAATGTCTATAAACATCTGAAGGGTGGGTGTCAGTGGAAGGGGCCAATCTCTTTTCTCTTTTCTGTAGTGCCCAGCAATACAAAAAGGAACAATGGGTATAAACTTAAGCATAGAAAGTTCCACTTCAACATGAGGAGAAACTTCTTTACTGTGAGGGTGACAGAGCACTGAACAGGCTGCCCAGAGAGGCTGAGGACTCTCCTCCTCTAGAGACTTTCAAAACCCATCTGTTCCTGTGCAACATACCCTAGGTGATCCTGCTTTGGCAGGGGTGCTCACTCTTATCTCTAGTGCCTTCCAACCCCTAACATTCTATGATTAACCAGCACTCCCCATTCAGATCTCAAGGCTATGAGCTTGTCCATTTTCAGAAAGTGTCCAGGTGCCATTATTGAAGGTAACTATGCGTGGTGATAGTAATTTGCTCATTTAAGAAAGTATGGCTGAAATGACAGCTAGAGTAATCAATTTATTTCCACTAGTGTGTTCCTAAAGGAAAAGGTGCATCAGTACAATACTGATGATGCATCACTTTTTAACAGCTCTGTTTGAAGGCTGAAAACAGGACTTAAAACTTGGTTGACACTTGTACTTGGCATATTACAGACTCAAACATGTATGAGGCAAGGCAGAGGGCTTAACTACACTCACCACCTACTGCTGTAATGGTCTTCGTCCAGGAGGACAGGATTCCCCTGCTCCAGTCTCACTGTGGTCATACCATCCTACTTATAACCCTGGAAAAATCTGCTACTTGTACATTTGTAGGATTGTCCTTGTGTTTTTAATGAAGATTTATAATAGATGTTCTACCCCTGAGGCATCAGTCATCGTGATCATCTCCCTTGTAACTCAATTTTTTAAGCTCTTCACAGAGCTCAAATTACTGATGCAAGACAGGACTGAGACCAATCTCAGTAAGAAGTAGAATGCTTCCCACATACTGGCTCAGAAGTATAGTGTCCTCAAGCATGTAGCCCTATTAAATGGCTTGTGTTGTTTGGTTTGGGTTTTTTAAGGTACATAAGGAGATTGATATAGATCTTCTATCTGCTGGGAGACACAGCATCCCTATCAAGAGCTCATTGTCATTGTACAAGTGAAAACTATGCTGCATTTCAGCCAGGACTGAAAACAGCCCAACACGTGCAGCAGAGTAGAGCAACACCAAGACATCCACTGACCTGGAGGCACACCACAGGCTAACAGCTCCTTAAGACTACTTAAGATCTTCTGCCTCACCCCAACCCACACTGGTGCCGAGATCTCAGGGATTAACGCTTCCATCCCAGAAGACACCTTTACTTTCAATTTTCAGCTTTTTGATGTACACTAATTGCTCAGCACAGCTCTCCGCCCTAAATAGTTTTTGCTCTTTCCTGGTACAAACTCAGGTAAGCTTCAGAGCAGAAATCCAAGTCAGGAAACATTAATTAGGTTGAAACATTCCATGGACATGGTTGCTAGTTTTCCAGATGTTCTGCAAATTGAAAGAAGGACAGATTTATAGAACCACTTCACTTCAGCAAGCAATAAAGCAATTCTTAATAAATCTCTGTAGTTTATTACCCTGTCTCCATCCTACTGTAGAGAAACTGCCAGGACACCTGTAAATACCAGCAGGTAGAAGCAGGACAAATTCAGACAGAACTGTTAAATAAACTGGTAAAATACAGCAACAATTCATCTTTTTAAAAAGATTTCATATATCCATTAAAAAAACCCACGTTTCTGAAAGAGAGAAGGAAGTAGTTTTAAAATAACTTCAGAAGACATTGAGAAGGTTGCTCTAGCCTTTAAGAAGTCTGTAACTTGAACTGTTGACACTGTTTAGGACAGAGTAAATTTGAATCCTAACCATAAATAGTTTTTACCCCATCTTAGCCATGCCTGTTAGGTGTGTCTCACCCTTTGAAGAGGGACTGTATATCCCACCAGCACCCAAAGTGACCAGAGCACAAATAGTAACAGATAGTAGCAGATGTACAGAGGATTTAGCTGGAGTACGTATTTGCAGGACCTTATTGAAAAAAACCCAAGCAGCTTCGGTTCAGAGTGCCTGTTACCAGAGCACTGCTTGCACTAGCTGCTCCAGAGTGAAACCTGAGTTCAGACAATGTTTGCTTACAATATACTTTGGCTGTGGGCAGGTACTTGAGGTATTAACTGAAGGTCATGCTGACAAACACAGCAAAACTCACCCGGAAACACAGGGAAAGACAACAGCTAGCTTTGAAAAATCTGACCCAGCAACACAAAATGGCAATTGACATTGCTATCAGCAGACTGTTTGCATAAAGGATGATGTTTCCACATGTGTAACACTACTTTGAAGTCCGAGAGGATTCTGGTGGCAATGACAGATCCATAATGGCAGTCACTGTTCACTGTAATACAGAATGTATAGATGTATAGCACTACAACCTGCCAGGGAGGCAGCCCTGCCTTTCAAGAGCAGGCATATGTCCATGAATAACAACAACTTAGACACATTGTGTTAGTTATTCCAAAGAGAAAAGGCACAATACTGGAATTATCAAAATATTCATTTCGAAGTGATCCCCATTAAATTTGATATGACTTACCAGTTAAGCTGAAGGGTTTTTTCATCATCATTAATCAACAGAATTAAGTCCCATGCCCTTAGTAATGACCAAGGAAGAGCACTTCTATCTATGCATAATAAAAAAGATGAACCGACTTTAACCTTGAAAACTTACAGGATTTGTCATGCTTATCAATTAAGATCATAGGCTGAAGTACAACTTCAGACTATTAAAAGCAAGTTCTTCAGCCTCATGAAACCAAAAGAACAAGTTTGCAATATCAAAGGAATAAAGTCTCAGCAAGGCTCTAATACACTTCAGAAGGTCAACCTTGGAGCGGTATTTTAATAGGCCTGCCTCAACCACGTCTCCTGGCTCTGTGTCAGCATGAAAATGATATCACCATTGCAAACCACTGCTGGTTAATTCCCTGTGATGTTAATGAGTTTTGAATTTATGCAAGGTCTCCCAGCACGTTCTTCCGCAATATCTACCACCCACCATACCAACAGAGGATACCTGTGGTAAAAGTATCTAGCTTTGTTCCAGTTATTAATTAATATAGCAAGCCAGACTTCAGTGGCATTTGAAAATATTTCAAAAACCCAAAATCAACTGGCCTGGAAAGAAGTCAACAAAAATGCACCAGGACTTGGTTTTCAGTTCCTACATATCTATTGAAAAAAACTTCTCAACATGTTCCTGTAATTCTGACTAATCTTGCACAAAAGATGTGTCATAAACCAAAAATGAAGCGTTTGATCCTCAAAGCAATTAAGTTTTGCAAGAGCTGTCAGGACCTTGTGCAATCAAGTGAATCTGCAACACTAGAATAACCTCACAGACAGATATGGACTTAGAAGTTGAGAAGTCTGAAGACTTAAAATTGAATTTTCCTACTTTTTATGGAGTTATCAATGGTCATTCAGCATTCGAGCCACTGTCAAACTGACATGACTTACTAATGTGATATATGGTGTGACAATTCGTGTCGGGGGTGTGGTGAGGCATACCAGACGAGACACTGAAATCCATGGGCCTTGCAACAGTAATTAACAAACAGAAACAGAAATTAAACAAAGTTTCCACGACTGTAGATAGGGATTGTCTAAACCAGCTTGTTTAACCATAACATTTGTAGCCAAGAACGGACCTGATTGGCTAACCAGGCTTGCCGCTTGACTAACTGCAACATTTGGGCGCCAAGAACGGACCCTATACCGACAAGGAGATGAAGTGAAGGACAGGTGAAGGACGGAACCAGTGAGGAAGACTAAAATTTTCATGGTGGGCCACCACCAGAGAGACCACCAGGACAGAGAGTGCATGCGCTAAAGCAGGAACACCCCTTCCAAGAACTAATTATAATGACCCTCCCTTTTATGAATATGTATTAGGATAACAACTATAAAAGAGGATCTGTTGTTTTATCAGGTGTGTGTGTTGGTAGAGTGCAGACTCGCTGTGCACCCAGCGCTGTTTACTTGCCTTTTATTAACCCCATATAATAAAACATAAACGTTACTAATTAAGGAATAAAATCTTTATTCATAACACTAAGATAGATTAAAATTTCTTGCTCGTAACACAGATTTATAAAGCAGATGAGGAAATTAAGTACACTGGCATAAACCACATACTTCTTATGCCAATAAAAGCACCTTACGTGCCTCCAGCCATGTTCTGGGATACTAGCCACCCGTTCCTCAAACCAACACCACTATATAGGCACATAGTACTAAATACTGCTTCAAGGGTTAATTATTTGGACAAGTAAAGGAAAACTTTGGCACTGTTAAGAGCCTGTATTGTGGACTACTAGTTTGCAGATCAGAGCTGAAAATAGAACTCGTGTCTTGGCAGCACACGCACATACTTTGTCCATCTCATACCCAACTGGACAACAACCAGGGTCACAGTCACTGAAAAGAGGTTAAGTTTGCATCTAATTAATGCACCTACATTTGTTAAATCAAGTACAGCCTATGGCCACAAGCCAAGCAGCGAGCACTGCAAACTTCGTATCTCTGAAAGTCAGGAGAGAAGCACCAGTGAACCTTATGGGACAAACTGTTTTTCTGGGTTGGTCTCTAGCAAAATTCGCCCACTCCCAACTCCAAATTCAGAGAATAATCTTTAAGAATTCAATGTTGCAAATACAGAATCTTGGAGTTATTAAAAGCTTGTATCTGACATTTCCCACTGCAGCACAAGGATTTATTTTTTTTCTGCAGAAAGCACAGATTATAAATTCTATGTAGCTATATAATCCAAATGAAGCATTCTCCCCTAACCAGATAATCTCTTTATAGTAATTCTTACATGCACAGCAAGGATCATCTCAGTTATTTTCACAATCACTTTGCCCTAATTTTTGCAAGAGGTACAATTAATTCTTTTCACAGAGAAGTGCTTTTGTGATATGGTATCTAAAGTACATGTACCCAAGTGTTTGGCTCTACTGGAATAGATGAAGACAATGAGCAGTATGACTTTTTACTGCATTGGAGAAGCAGAGGAATTTTTAGTGCTCTGCAGAATTCTGTACTGTATCTTCAGGCTTTGCATTAATATCCTGAAGTGGCAATTCCTGCCAATTAAACTACATAGATGTGTCACAACACATTTTCAAGAAGAGCTGGACTTCCTCTACCTTCTTTACCATACCCATTCCCCTTAATCCTAGCGTGGTGATCAAAACAGGAATATAATTCAACTTTTGACACACGCATTTACAGCAGTGGAATCCCTAGCAGACTGTTTCTCCTAAGCTTATCAACTGCCAACAATCCAATGTGAATTGCAGCTTTTACATGCTCCAGTGGGCTAGGTGACCTTCATCTTCAAACCTGTGAACACACTGTTCCTGTAATTACTCACAGGGTGTTGGGTTTTTTTCCTTATATAAAGAGAAATTAAGGTTAGGGATCTAGACAGACCTATAGTCCCATAGTCCCAAAAGAGGCTGGTAAGAGAAGAGAGGAATGGTTCTTTCCCTGGACTACAAGAGAATTTTCCTGAAAGATTCTTTGAATTTTAAGAATCCTAAGCTTAGAAAACGAACAGATAAACAACAACAACAATAAATAAACCCCACACTTTTCCTGCTGATTCCAAATCACATGGATCTCTTGCAAGTCCTGTTACACATTCCCATCCCCATCATGTTCACATACCCCTGCAGCTTATCTCAAGGTATATCACAGGTATACCACAGCCAGACCCTAAAGGAATTGAGGTTCAGGTATTGTGAATTCCCTTGTGCTTTCAAAATAAACTGCAACCATTAGTGCTCAGTGCTACAACTGAAGACACTAAACCGTTTTGATAATGCAGGCTGTAGTGATGCTAACACTATTTTGCCACTGAACAAAGGTGTCTTGCAGAAGTGTAAGACTAGAAGTGTTGCTACTGTGAGGGCTATGCTGGCAGAGCTGGTCCCTGTAGCAACACAGGAGCACTTCACGTTTCCCTGTACACGAGACTTCCTACTCCAAACAGGCCAGGTCTGGAAGGGTGACCCTTCACCAGTTTTGCTTGATCAGTGTGATTACCCCATTCCATGCCTCAACTGACAAAGCACGACCTGCAGGTGGCTATGTCTATGTGGTGCTTAACTGGAGGGTCTGCTCTGGCCATCAGGGACAATGTATTTCCCATTTGCATCACATGCACGTGGCTAGGAAGAAAAATCATGCTTTCGTACAAAGAACTGCATTGTTTTTAGAAGTGTCAGTCACAAGATCCTGCCAGACAAAAGCTTTACAAAGACGTGTCCAGCCAAGAACACTCCTATTTGTTTTTTCTCTTCAATTAACATGCACCCCATGCAATGTGGACCTCTCCCTCTCCCACTTGTCAGAAGGCCAGTCTGAGACAGTGCCCTGCATGTTCAGGTTCTGCAGACTTCAAAGATTTTGAAACTACACCTCAAGACACTTGCAACAACTGACAACAAAGCAAGTTTCAGATTAAAAGTTAAACTCCACAATGGAGTCACTACCAATGAGGATAAGCCCCACAAGCATTAAAATAGTAAGCACATTCCTCTACTACGTTAACCACTGCAGGCAAAAGACTTTATACACAGATTTCTAACCATGGCCACAAACAGTAGGATGTACCTCTTTCCGTGAGTTTTTTTTTTTCTCCTCTCTAAAGATGTGGTGATCTTAATGCCTCGCACCACTGAGGAGCAAGACAGCAATCATCATTTATTTCAGTTAGGAACTCCAACAGCAATTCAGTAGAACTGTGATGCTGAGCAACAGTGGAGTTGAATCCTCTTAACCTCCTCATCTCTAACAGGTATTAGACCTGCATGCTCTGACATGCTCTCATTTCCTAGATCTAAGTAGGATCAAAACATGAGAAGCCTCATCTGCTTCCCTTGTCCTATCCTTAGTCTGCTGTAAGGCTGGTATATCAGCCAAAGAATCAAACCAACACAGTTCACTGTCTGGGGACATAATTTAATCAATACTAACAGAAGAGCATAAATGAATCTCTTCCAATTTTACAAACATGGGTCTAACCAAAAAGTCATTTTAAATACTGCAGTACAGTGCCAATGTGCTCTTCTACAAGGACTCTGGTACTTTCTCACTTTCACAGTGAAAAAGAAGCCACAGTACCTAAAGTCTGAGAATACCACGATAGAGGTGCACACAGAAACATGAAAAATCTCAAGATGTTTCAGACAACCGTGCATAGGAGCTAAGTGAAGAACTGATAAACATACAAAAATAGTTGCATTTAAGGAAGCTAAAGATACTTGGTCCAGATTCTTGCTCCTACTGGCCAACTGTATGAGATCTGTCTGAAAGCAAGAAGCAGGAGAGGCTGACACCAAAGCAGGCTCTCTCATCCCAGCTGAAAGCCACTTCCAGTGTCTTAGTGAACAGATACCACCATGCCCCAAATTCACTGCAGGGTAGAGGAGGAAACAATAATTACATTTGCATAAACATCTCTGACATTGAGACATGAACCAAAATTCATCTTCACCTGGGGCCACATGCAAACAAAAACCTGAAACAAAACACAGATCAAGTAAACAGTTTATCTGAATATGGGTGTACTAAATCACTAACCTACATTCCCTTGCAATATGTTAAAAACAAAAGACAGAACAATAATAATCATTAGAATACTGCTGCTGTGCTTGGCTTTAGGAAAAGAGACTGTCTACAGCATTTATTAGACAGAACGCTGCAAAACCCAATAGGTCAGCTGCTCGTATTAATGGATCTTTGTTCAGGAAGGACATCAAAACCAAACTGAGACAGTGTCAGACAAGCATGAGGCAAGACACTGTACCACACCACTATTTATGGCTGATGGTCCTGGACACTGAAAGAAACAGAACCGTGAGAGAAGAGCTCTGACAGTCTATTCTGCAAGCAGGGTTTGGGAAGCATGTGGAGAGAGACTGCAGACCGTCCATGAGGTTAGTGCTACCTGCTTCAGCACTGCACACGAGTCTAAACAACATGGTCTAGCAAGGAGATGGTGCTGGGTTACAGGACTTACTTGTTGGCTAGTTATTTGATAGCCTGACCTATACTACAGCTTTGTTGACGTGTTTGCTCCACTAACCCCAGACAACTTGTCAACATCCGTAATAACACAGTAGATGTGCAGTAGAACTTACTAAGCTCGGGAAGAATTTAAGTATGTTTGCACTGAGTCTGACTGAGCTGGAGTTAATTTTCCCCATAGCAGCCCTCCCAGTGCGGTGCTTTACACTGAGAGCCGGAAAGGTGCTGTTACCACACCCGTGTTGTGGCTACTGCTGGGCAGGGCTTGCACAGCACCAAGGCTGTTTTCCAACATTCCCCCTGCAATGGGATGGGGTGGACAAGATCTTGGGAGGGCACACAACTGGGACAGCTGGCCCAAACTGACCAAAGGGATATTGCATATGACATCAGCTGAACTATAAAAGCTAGGGAAAGGAGGGGGGAGGAGGGGTGTCATCCCCTTGTCCTCCAGAGCAACTGGTCTGGAGCCCTGCTTCCTGAAAAGGGCCAGGCATCACCTGCTGATGGGAAGAAGATATTAAATCTTTTGGTTTCTTTTGCTTCCATGTGCAGCATTGTTTTGCTTTTCATTTAACTGCTTTTGTCTTAGCCCACAAGTTTCATCTTATTTTCCTTCCCCCAGTCCAGCTGAGAGGAGGGGGGCAAGTGATAGAGCGGCTTGGTGAGCACCTGGCATCTAGCCAAGGTCAAACCACCACAGTGTTCTAGCAAAATGTTCACAGGTAGAGGCTGCATCTCCTAATAGAAAGCTTCATAGTCCAGCTGGAGTAGTTTTTTAAGATATAAAAACCCGTAGTCTCCCTTTTCCCTTCTCCATTGGAAATAACATCTTACCCATCTTTAGAGCCAGTGCCCTTCTCAACAAAAGCAGTATGCTTTACCTTCAGCTCTACCACTGAAAATAATGTTTCTCAGTCCACAGCCAAGATGACTATGTTTCACCTAGTAAAAGCAGCAGGGATGAATTCATCATACTATGCAAGTTTCCTAAAGTTAGATACCTTGCTATCCTGTGAATCAGTGATGGAGGTGTCCAGAAGCCAAGCAGATTTTCTAGAAGGAAATAAAGAAAATTTCCACCTACAACTTCACTCACTTCATCTTGCTATCCTCAGAATCAAACCAGTGAGGCTCATGGTTGCTTTCTATTGCATACTACAAAATGGACACCGATCTACTGCACAAGATTATACTTTAAACCTCAGAAAGAATAACAGTCAGGGACACTACACCGTGTTCAAGCTGGAACTGACGGATTTAGTAGTTGCAAGTGGTGCATCACTACAATGTCAGTTTTATAGTGACAGTTACAGAATAACCTCAGTGGGGCCTTACATTTAAAATAGCAGAAGACCTCACTGAAGATTCATGGTTCCCAGCATGTGTGAATGTGAGGGTAAAGCAAAGACACTCTTCTACAGACTTTGTGGAAAGTGACAAGTAATTGATCCGCATATAAACCAGAAGACTCCAGCCAAGGTCTTAAAAATGTCTGGAAAAAACAGGCACACCACTGTGACTGACAGTCTCAGTCCTGTGCTTAGCCACCTCTACTCTTAATCGCCTGCCCCACAGATCAAATCAGTGATGGCGTCTTCTCTATTCTTATAAAGGTAAGTCTTCAATTTCACAGCAAGGAAGATGTAACTCCAGAGAGGTCACATACACCCTACAGTCCCACTGGTGAGCTGAGGGCTTTCCTTGAATGAAGGCTTGCAGAATTAAAGGCATGTATTGCTCTCCTCTCACTCTGGTATTTTGTTCACCTTCTTTGACTCTTTACAGTCCTGCCACTGCCTACTGGCAGTGAGGAGATATATATATATAAAAATATATATCTATCTAGCAGAAATTGGTGTCTGAGTAGGTAATAATATCAAGCTACAGATAATGAGCTCTTGGGAGTTGGGGAAGGATCCCAAGAGGGGACTGAGCAGCTTTAATTCTTCAGAGTTCAGTGCCCCCTTTTTAACACCTTTTTTGACTCAAGAAGGTATTTCCAAAGATGACTGACAGAATAACCATAGTCAGAGCTTGTACAAAGGACCAGAGAAGAAGAAACGGTATGCCCGCAGAGACAGTGTCAGTCAGAACATGTTCCCATGTGTCTGACGGGTCATCCTCTAGCTACAGCAGCCACATCCCTCACCACAGCCATGCAGATGCCTGTGCTGGATCACTGCTGCAGTTTCAACCTGGGCTGCAGTTAAAATAAAAATGATCCTACAGGAGCAAATACCTCTGCACCAAAGGCCTGATACAAAACAGGGAAGGACAGGTCAGAACCCCAAAGAATTGAAGTATTCAGGGAGGTAATCTTTAGACTACTACTATAGATGACATTGCAGCACATAAAAACAGGCTGTGTAACTAAAAGCAGTGGTATCTGAAATAGTTCTGTTACAGAACCCATAGTACTGCAACTTTGCAAATCTCATGTACTGTAAGCATTTACAAAACAAAGCTGTGTAACCCCTGGGCTACATTACAATGAATATACATAGGGATGACATTTTCATTTTAGCTTTTTCCTTCCAGAAAGACGAGTTTCTTGTGTATCTGCACTAGAGAACTAATGTTACATTAAGGTACCGTTTGTAAGCCCTACAGGTATAACCTTTCTTTTTGCTTTTTAGATACTTTCGGTTCTCTATTTTCAGGTTTTTCCTCATTTTAGAAATGCATCAGAGAAAACAAGGAGATCTTAACACACAGCACAGCTTTCCTACAATGCAATAGTATTTTCTGAAAATAAAGGATGCAGATTTTATAGGCATGCTAAGCAGTGTCCACTGACATTAAAAAATTATAGTTATTTTTGTGTTCACCAAAGGTGAACAAAAAAATTATACAGTTATTTAAGTAGCCAGTAGATAATATTTTATTATCTGTTTTTGCCTTCTAATGTTAAAAAAGGCAAGCTGTATAAAAATGCTTTATCTGTATCTTCAAATTTTCTAGAAATTTACATGTCCAGGGCCAGCATAGATTGGGCATCTCAGCTAAAATGTCAACAGTATCACTGGTGGATGCGGCTAAGCAAAATTCTTAGGTTGGCTGCTATCATAACTACAGCTACCAGCCAGAGGTCCCACAGCCTGACAAACACCTGCAAGGAACCAGCCTGGACACAGTGCTTCAGAACAAGACAAGAACCATCAGCCAAACATTCCTGGAAATAGCTCCCATTTTTCATATAGGCTGAGAACTGGGAAATTGAAATACTGCATTCCAGCTGCTACTTTCAGAAAGCGAGACAAAAGTCTCGGGAGTTTGCGTCAAATCTCCTCTAAGGCCATTGCATTTGACAGGTGCTTTTTCTTATGAAAAGTCGCGCTGGTACCATGTGGGCAAAGGCACTTTTACTCTACTTCCATTTTTGTGCTATGAACAGAAGCTGCCTACATCAATGTATGGGAGCACGGTGTGATCCAAAACTGTCATCTGTCAGTGTGCCATCATATGACAGCCAGTGCTTGGTGTATACTAGAGACACAAGCTCAAGAGGGTTTCATGTACCAGCAGAATTCAAGATAGAACCCTACTACATCGTGCTCAGTAGTTTCATTTTAACATATATGTGAAGGATTTCGCAGGAGTTTAGCTAACAACACAAAACATAGACATATATCACAGGGAGAGCATGCTGTGAGGCTTCAGTGCAAAAGAATGGTCTACATAGAATTACAGGCTTCTCATTCCTATTTCAATGAGTATTTTAATTCTTTTTCTGCAGCATCCTCACTGTTTCTTCATCTCTCTACCCCATTAATATCTACCTCTGTAATGATAATTATATTTTGGGAAACCCTAACACGAATCTCAAGAGAAAACAAACGAACACCAATCACAACAATGCACCACCAACAGCAGACTGGGAAAAGTTATCTAGTTGGAAGTTAACACATCAAATACAGATCCCATCAACCAAGTTAGCTACCTACCAAGTGTAAATGTCTGAGAAATAACAAATTTCAGGCCTCATCACACCATGCATCCCTGAAATGGTGGGAATTGTCATGTATATGAAACTAACCCATTACCCAGCAGCTAATGAAGAGCGCCCTTTTCGTGAGTACAGAAATTGTGACAAGCTGCGTTCGAGATCAGATGGGAACTAAGCAGAATAGTGTTTCCACAGTTGAGCTTGCATCATGTTGATACGGAAGACATGATAGTAAGCATTAGAAGAAACCTGAAGACATTATAATTAGTTTAAATTAATTTGAAGAGTTGGACATTTTGGGGATAGAAGCCAAGAGCCACCAGTATCCAGGATAGGAAATAGGGATCAGAACAAACCATCCCATTTTCATGGATAGAAGCCAAGAGCCACCAGTATCCAGGATAGGAAATAGGGATCAGAACAAACCATCCCATTTTCATGGAAAGGCACCACATGAGTGAGACCAAGTGTCATTTACCATCTTTTCTTCCCTTACATGATGATCATGTACAAAATTGTGCCACAACATGCAGAGTAATGTGTCTTGCAAAGATGTGAAACGCTGGGCCTCATCCCATCCTACAACCTGCCAATGTTTAACCAGGGTCTACAGAACATCCTGTCCGTCTGCCCACAGCAACTCCTTCTAATTTCTCAAGACCTGCACTGAACCTCTCCTTGAGTCTGCATTAGTTAGTACACAGAAGTTCTCACGACACGTTTGCAGAGGTCAGAGTCAAGTCAGCTTGCCTGACTCCGCAATGATTTACCAAACAGGATGGGGAGAGGAGGAAGGGATTGCCCACCACTGCATCCAATGTGAAGGGCAGGAGGTGATGTATGATAAAGCTGGCCAACATGCAGCCTGCAGACCAAATGATTCTCAGCTTTGCTATACAACCCCTATCCAACTTGTTATTGGTGGAAAAACCCACAGTAACAATAGATCCTGCTAGGCTTTGTCAGAGAAAGCAGTATTCCAGACTAGTTTGTACTAGCTAGATGCTGCCCTCAGCAGTTAGGAGATGCCCTTGGCCGGACAAGGTTGTCAACGATAGGTTCCCCACCAGATACATTTGAGCTTTAAAGAAGTTACTTTTACTAAAAGCCATGAATGTGTCAGGTCCTCTTTCCCTGCTCAGTAAATACAGCACTCGTTATTGTCAGGCTGTATACTCACTGGACACTAGACATAAGTGTACTATCACCCCTGACAGACAGATGATCAATAGCACCAAGATCAGTGGCAGGTCTGGAGGCTGAAGAACTCAGGCCTCAGAGTACCTTCTAAGAATGGCTTCCCTTCAGCACTGACCAGCTATATCTTTCTCTTAATTTTGAACATTAGCAGATCAGCAGGCCTGTCTGTCAGATGGCTTCTAGGCAGATCACCAGCAGTTATCCTGGAATTTCGCGTAACATTCTGTGACATCAAAAGCTAAGATGACACTTTATCTCTGCAAATGTACAAGATTCAAAAGTATGCAGGCTGGTCAGCAACATATTAAGGATTTCAAGCAAAGCCTAGCTTTACAGCCTCACTTCAGAACCCTTCTCACACTGCCAGGTACTGGCCAGAGTCAGAGGGAACAGTATTCTCCCAGGACATCCTCCAGTCTGAAAAGGATGAAGAAATATTTTGTATAGTGTATACACTGCAAATCTACCAAGGGACCTTCTCTATTTGCTTTAAAGCATCTGGGTTTTTAATAACTTCAGTGGCAGTTCACAATCTCTCATAGGTCCCATCTGGAAATCCAACTTCTGCCTCAGCCCTTCATATGTGCAAAAGACTGACAGTCTTATCTCTCACTGAGACCTTGTGGAGCTTAAAGCTTTACACTGGAAAGAAGAAACACGAAGTCCCAAGGTGCTAATGCTATTCTGTACTTTGACGTATAGGATGGAAGAGACAAATGATAATAGAACAAAGCAGCAGTATTGGGCAGAACTGTTACCCAAGCAAATTAGTATGATAAACCCCAGATGGCTTCTGAACTGCGAGGATTCTTGCAACCATTTGGTCCCCACTTGAAAGGCACAGACCAAGAGGTCCAAAGAAGAGGAAACTCCTGGAAATGCTGTATCAGACTTGTTCTGTCCCACTTCTGAGCCCAATGCCAGTACTTACGGGCATGTGGAAGACTCCTACACAATCAAGTCACAGTAACACCTCCTCACATACACAAGGTGAGCTCCATTAGTTAAAAATCCACGGAAACTCTGAAGTGTGGGTTCAAAGTATTCTTTTAATGCAAGTGCTAAAGGTCTTTGTGAAAATTTCCTAATTCTTGGCTGCTGAAAAAGAGAAGGAAACCTGCCTCCTAAGCTTACTATCACTGCTGCACAAGGTACCATACTATCCTGGGACAGCAAGGTTGGGCTGGATGACCTCTTCAGGTTCTGCTCACTCTATGTCCACGCAAACGTGCATGCACATGCCAATTCCACTCCTACACTATTATCATGGGGTTTCTAGAAAACATTCCTAAGTATTTTCTATCTGCCAACAGCTTTCCCAAACTTGCTAATCTCACTGTTATGCCCACCGCCCTCAACAACATGAATAAAGAAGGCTGGCCTTATCACATCTGTTGCCTCTTGATAACAACACACACAAGCAGGGCATGCAGCAAGTTCACATCAGCTCGTATAAACAGTTTTCTTCCCCACCACAAAGGTTACAAGCTCACAAACCAAATAAGAAAAATGAAGCTAAGAATGTTTTCACAATTTGTCAACACTTCCACCAGAAGCGAAGTGTTTTTCTTGACACCAAGGAGTAATTTGAGTTTGTAGACTTTCACAGGGAGTGTTTCTGTTAGCAAGACAATTAATTACCATGTTCTCAACTTTTTACAAACACTATCTGCCACAAGAAAACAAGGACTAGTTTATCAAGTCTAAGTAACTTACAGTTTGATACACTGGAAACTTCAGTAGTATCTTCAGTGCTAACATAAACCTGCCAGTAACCTATCCTCACCTGCTGCCAAAAGGATCTGAGAAAGTAATTAATGGAAGTTCTCTCCACCCCTCCCAACATTTCATATCCCCTTCTCACACAATCAGATGCCTAGATGGAATTTGCTTACTCCAGATGCCAAAGGGAATCAACACCTTGAGTGAGTCATCTTGTTATCCAGCTTTAACTTTAATGCCAAGGTGAACTGTATTTTAGCAGGTCCAGGTTATACATAACACACTTTCAAGCAGGGAGTGAGGCAGACATGAGTGTGGGGAGAACAACACAAAAGAGAATTTCTCCCAGGTAAGAAACAGAAGACACATTCAAGCATTCTGCAGGATGCAGCTGGGACACAACACATACGTAAGCAAGCACATAACATCAAAGCAAAACAACTACATGCTCCTAAGTCTTGGACTACTTAGGGATGATCTAGTACCTCCCATGGCTGCCAGCCAGATGGCCTGCCTTCCTAAATGTCATTTCAGAAGCTACCAAAATCCCATGGCCACTCTACCTGGCCATTTACACAGCCACAGTCCCATGAGCCTGCGTACTTCCTTTTCTGCAAAGATTCCCCAGAGTCCCATGTAGTAGTGAAACCATTATGTCAACCTCTTCAGAGCTCATTAATTCAGTATAATCGTGTCTATGAAGTGAAAAAGCATCCTGATATGGAAAACACATACCCTGGCACAGGGAAGGGTGGGGAACCAAACCCCCACATGCTTTTACTTTTTTTTTAATTTATGTAAAGACTTTTATGCCAGCACAAGCAATTTGACTGAAATTTTTTTTTGCAAAACACCAGGAGTTTTCACAAGACGAAGCATCCAACAGCAACTTTGCACCAAGGACGACTGCTGTAAAACCAGCCACGGAGATGGTCCTGCAGCTTCACACCACGCGTATTTCACACCCATCCCATGCAGCTATCCAGCCCCGGGGGAGCACTGCTCGCCGCAGTCAACTTAAAACTCCACCAGTCCCCAGCGCCTCCAGGCTGCTCTGGCTGCCCGCCCTTCCATCACCGCTTCCCACCCCGCCCCGAGGCACTCCCGTGCCCGGCGCTGGAGCCCACCGGTCCGGTCGGCGGGAAACACCCGCCCGATGCGCCAGCCAGGCTGGGAGGCTCCGGGCGGCTGCCGCACTT
>JAAGNO010019078.1:0-37668 GCA_033439905.1 Ceryle rudis
GCCAGGCAGGCATCCCGGGCCCCGCCGCACGACGAGGGAGTGGGGCAGCAAAGGGGGGACGAGAGCGGGCCGGGCCGTGTACAGCCGGGAGCGACAAGAGGCGGCGCGGCAGAGCTCCCCCCCCCCGCCCCGAGCCCGCTCTCGCCCCCGCGGCCGGCGAGCGGCCCTTACCTGTGAGCGCTGCCCCGCCGCTGCGTCTCGACGCGGTCCCGGCGGGCGGGCTGGCGGCTGCGGAGCGCCCCTTGGCTGCGGCTGCCGCTTCGACGCTGCAACTTTCCATAAAAGTCGCGACGCGCGGCCGGCGCCCGCATTCCAAGCGAGCCCCGCGACGCAGCAGCTGTCCCGGCCCGGCTCGGCCCCCGGCCCCGCGGTGCGGCTCGGCACGCCATGCCCGGCCCCTTGCCGCGCAGCTAAACCCCCCCCCCGGCTGCGGACACCCGCCCGGGCCAACAGGCTTATTTTGGCCTGGAAGCACCACGGAGCTATAAATAACCGCGGCAGGGAGGCCGCTCCTCGGCCAGCGAAGTAGTCCCTGCCGCGAAGCAGCGGGTGGAGGGGACGTGGAGCCGCCGCCCCGCAGCCTCCGCCGCCCGCCCGCGGCTGCGGCTCCCCGGCTATTTCCCGGCCTCCGGTAGCGGCAGCAGCTCCCACTCACCGCGGACCGAGGCACAGCCGGCGAGAGGCGCGGGCCGGGCAGCGAGCGCTCCACTGCCGCCGGTTCCTGTCCTGCCAGCGGCGGGGGGTTTATACCTACGGTGGTCCGGCCCGAGGTCGTTTATATGGTACATGGAGAGCGATCACCTAATAATAGCAAGGTGACGGGTGGCTGATGGAGCGGAGAGGAGCCGAGCTGCTGCCAGCGCTGCGAGAGGGGGAGCGAGCTGGCTTTAGAGCAGCGCCTTTCTCTGGAAACTTTACAGAGGCAGGAACACGATTTTATTCCATCCGAACGCATTCCTCTTCCTGCTTACAGACGACTTGTTTCCTACATGTTCAATTGCAAGGTCTCCCGTGCGGAACCTTTTTTTTTTTTTTTTGTCCTGTCTCTTCCCTGGAGCTGAACTTTCCCCTGGCTGTCACTATTGGGACAGTAACGGCGCGACCTTAGGCTCTGCAAGTCCGAACAAGGGCCGTCGCGGTTGAAACACAACATGCGTTTGTCTTTTGAGGGACAGCGCAGGAACCTTCCCCTGGTGCCACTCTCGGGGCAGCTGCCCTCGCAGTTCTGAAGCGCAGGCTCCAGTTGAGGCTGGCCTTTCCACCCTCAGCAAAATCAGTTTTCAGATACAAAACAAATTTTGGCAGATAAGAGCATAATTACATTGCCCTTTTCCTAACGTACGTAATGGATTTTGTAAGAGGTGGGTTTGCGTGGGGCTGCTGCTGGATTTCAAGGAGCAGATTCCACTCTCACGAGGACGAGCTGGTATCAAACCCACCCTATTGAATAATTTTTGCATTAGGTTTCAAGGATTGAGCAAATTCACCTTTTAGCTCCAGTTCTACAAGCAACAGTTGTCCCATCGAAATACTTTATTTCTTCTACAGGGCTGCAGTTCATTCACATGTTCTCTTACCCTGACGCTCAACTGGACATGTTTAGTTTGATAGAAACCAAAGACTACAAAAGCCCAGTAGAACGATCATTAGGAACGCATTAGAAGGGAGATTATTATTACAACTAAGTTACAGAAGATATAAATATTTGATTCTTGTGTAATCCCGACCCATTCAACGGTTCTGATCTTGGGAGGGGGGGTAGGGCAGAGGAGGAGGGCTTTGGAATTGTTCTGAGGAGTAGGGCAAGTGGCATTCAAAGCTAGCTAAGCACTTAGAGACGAGTCCAAAAGGAGCCAGAGGAGATGAAAAGCCCACCCACAGCTACTTGTGCATTTCTCTCTTCCCCTCTCTTTCTCCCTTCTCCCCCCGCTCTCTCTTTCTTCCTTTCTTAACTATTTCTGAATCAAGTATTGGTCAGGGGCATCTTCCAGCAACCAGGTACTGGAACTCCTGCTTTGGAGGGGAAATGCATCCGTTCATTTCCAGCCCGAGTCTAGGGACTGTGGAGAGCTCTACCAGTGCATCAAGCGCTCCTGGTTTAAGAGGAGACATTTGTTTAAGCCAGATGGTATCGGGTTCTTACCCCTTTCCTCAATTCCACTTTGTTACAAGCCTTCCTCTTTTGACAGAATAGCGACTTTTACAGGATCTGGAAACATTTGTAATCCCACGTGCAACGCTTCCGCTCTTTCTTCCAGAGCTTTTTATAAGCAATATGAAAACTGCTCCCCTTTACCTCTGTGAGACAGTGAATTGCTGAGTAGCTTTAAGCTAACTAAGGATGGGTGAAAAAAACCCTCCCAGTCCAGTAGTGGAAGGCACTGCAGAGGGAAGAAAAAACCCCAAAGCATGGAGGATGGTGCCAAGTCCAGGAACTCGAACGGTGGAAACGGGCCAACAGCAGCATTTGGAATTTCTGGTTTATTATACATAGAAGTATACTTTTTATTATTATTATTATTATTACTTTATAATCAACTACAATCGGTTGGCATTTCACACAAATCGTATGACACATTTTCATCGTTTTTGTTGTTCATCAAATGAGTACAAGAGAGGAGGGAAACGTCAGCTTCAGGTAAAAGCTATGGAATGGCACGGGGACTTCCTTTTCAAGTATCGGTTTGGGTTCCAGTTGCAAAAAGAAGTTGAACTGTTTCTAATCGAAGTTTGGTTTCAATAGATTTTAACAACGTGCGTCCCAAGTATCTGAATATTCGGAATTGCTCTGTAAGTGCTTCCTCTGTATTCCGTGACACAAGAGGACTCCCGGGGGCTGGCTTGGTGTGGCAGGGCATACCTAAGTGCGGTTTGAGAGCCTAAGCTAACTATGACACGCTAGTTTCAGTTCACAGAAATGCAAAGGTTACAGATGACCGTTATTTCTTACCGCTAGCACGGGAGGAAAAACGTTACCGCAGGCTCCCTCGTGCCTCCTGACTCTGCTGTGCTCCTGTCTACAGTTCCATAGGGTTCCATATCACAGAAATGGCCACAATTGCTTAAATTCCACTTAGACACCCACCTGACTTCCTACAAGGAAGGGAGGAAGACGGAAATGCTTTTAATGACAAAACACCACCTTGGCTCCTGTTTGCCGATTAACAAATCTCGTCAGGCAACCCTCGTTTAAAAATACATTTTGCAGTGCTACACACCAACTGAGAACGGTATCGGTTCGGTTACCGCCACCGTATGAAGTGTAACGCTTTTAGGAAAAGGAAAAACTTTAAATTACTTGAAGCTAGCATAGCTCTTGGAATATAAGGAGGTGCTCTCGAACACCTTCACGAGGGTTAGGTATTTTTAAACAAAAGGAAGTTAAAAAAATAAAATACATAAATGCATACTGGAAATCATTCCTGCCCAAATGGTGCCCGCATTCCCGCACGGAAGGGCTGCTGACGCCCACGCAGATGGCATCGCAGGGCGGCGGCATCTTCTCTGCTTGGGTGAGCGCGATCACTTCACGGCGCGTGTCACACGACCCGGAGGCTGCAGAGCCCCCGCTGCAATACCTTCTAGATCTAGACACAGAATGAGCTGAGGACTCTGTAATGCACCTTCTGTACTATAAGCCTTTCAAGAAAACGACTCTGTCAGCTTCACAAACGATCTGTGCAAAGGTACAGTATTACATAAATAAACTTTACCCCAATATTACAGAAAAAAGCGCTCTGGGATACATTACATATAAATACGGTGAGAGCCGAGCTGCAAACTGAATGCAGGTATATACAACAGTATGCTCACCAGTTCTTTTTGTGGATGTAGGTGTAACCTCCCTGAGTCCTTCCCATCCTTAGCGACATGATGAGACTTTCAGAAGCTTGCTCAGTGGCAGCAGTGACACCTTCAGCCTTAGAGGGAAAGGTGGGAAGGAGCACGTCAAAGTGCCCTCCCTTTCGTCGGCGGTGATTTTAAGCCTACTGTACTTTTGCTTCTAAGAGCCCACTGGTCATCACATGCCCGTGAGCACTTACGCAAGCACTGACATGTCTCAGTGAATCTGCTCCAAGATAGGCCATTAAAAGTTCAGTGTGTCTGATTAATAATTGCATAAGATCTTCAGCCAAACTCTCCATGGTTGAGTATCTCACCTTTTCAAAATCAAAAATGTCTTTGAGGAAGAAAAGCACTTGATCCTAGTAGGGGGGGAAAAAAAAACCAATCAGGAAAAACTCGTATTCACTTACAGGAAGAAAAAAACCCCAGAGTCTGCAATGCTAGCTGTTTCTTTTACAGGTTTCCTAAAAACATCCATTTCTGTATCGTTTGTGTGTCCTTTTGGTGCTAGGATAGAAGTAGCACTAAAGCAGACTTGGCAAAACAGTTCTGGGCTTAAAAAATAAGTTAATATTTCATATTAATGTTTATTTTCATGGTTTCTTGCCATTAACTCTCAATCTTAGGAGAATGCAAATGGATGTCTATAAATAAGATTCTCATTTCTTTTAATCTGGAAGATATTTTGGGTTTTAATTAAGTAGAAACTGACAAAGTTTCAAACCTTGAAGAAGCAGCATAGGTCATAAAGGGAATTTCTAGGGCCCAAAAAGCCCCACGCCAAAACAGGGCTGATATGTTCACATATGGCGTAGAAATGTGCAAAAAATCCATCAGGCACCTAGTGATGCAAAACAAAAGTCACACAGTAAATTCAGTATAAATCCCTATTCCATAAAATTAAGTCTTCAGAAAAGCCTAAACCACCTACTACCTTAGGGCTGTGGTAACTTGAACTCCTTGAAGTTACAGAGCAACCGTGCCAAACGAGTGCCAGGATTATTTGTTTCTAGAAAAGGTTTTTACTTCAGTGGTACTCTGTATCTTAAATATTTTAAGCTTAACAGGCCTAAGCCCTAGAAGATCACGAACGATCTACCGACTCCAGTAGGACAGCTCAGATCACTTTACTCAGTTGTTGCTGTTTCAGTCCCTACACGCTACGCAGAGCTGGAAGTTGCAAAAAAAGGAAGCGAACGGCACAGTTTTGAATGGAAGGTGTGGATTTTTTTTTCCAAGAACCCATCTTTAAGTCTAAAGGAAAACGTAAAAGACCTGTGATTGTCCATCCTGTTGTTACTGTTACAGCCTAAAGGCGCTCAGGAAATACAGGACAAGTTTAGCTACTGTCTATGAATGTACGTGCATACAGGGTATCATGTATTTGATATACTCAAACATACAGTACTGCTGTTGTGAAGTTATAAATGTATCAAACAATGAAAATAGAAAGTAACCATAAATTTAAACAAAATACCACATGAAGAACTGCCCATAAAGAAATAATGGTAACTGAGGATACTCTACCAACTGCTGCTGGCAGCGACTGGGTTTGGGGTTTGGGTTTTTCTCGTGATGAAATATGTCTTTAGCAGTTAGGAGTCACCTAAACAGCTACTCTGAGGTGCAGAGAAAGGTGCCAGTGCCAGTAACTGGAGCAGAGATTCCTCACCTGCAGTATGCAAACCCACTTCCAACGGCTACGGGTGTCCCGCAGCGAGCCTCAGCTCTGCTTTTGGACCAGCTACTACAGAGATGGGGCGTTTGCCTCCTTAGGGTCTAATAAAATCCTCCGAAGGTGGAAATAAGGAGCTGCTGGTGCAGAGTTCTGCTCTGAAATCTGCAGAGTTCCTTCCCGGGGAGGTCAGGATGCAGCAGCAGGGAGGAGGCTGCCATACAACTCCCGCGGCGGGCGAGGAAGATGGTGCTTCAGGTAGGTTAAAGGAGAGGACTGAATTTTGTGCAGCCATGGAGATGATGGAGGGAAATGGGGTTGAGAATCCCAGTGTAAGCAGGACCTCGGTCTGCAAAAATCTGAGGTACGTGAGTGGGGCCAGAAGTCACAGAAATTACTGTCCCTACTGTTGACTGGACTTAAACTGGTTTGCAAATACTTCAGCTTAAGATTTTTTTTTGCTAAGAACCTGATATTAGGGCCCCCTGGGCTAAACTTCTACAACTGTCATTCTCTTGTCTAAACTAAGGTGTCTACAGGATTAAGGCTTGACCTCTGATTTCTTTTTCCAAAGCTACAGAACAGAACTTTGAATTCTTAGGAGCTGATCAGCGACTTTAGTCCGCATAATTTGCAAGGCAACTTACCTTCATTTGCTGTCTTTTTTGCTTCAGTACTGACCAACAGCTTGAAGCCACTGCCTAAATGTGAAGGAAAAAAAGAAAAAAAAAAAAAGCCCCAAATCTTGTGTAATTTCACTGTAAAAGAAGTCATTTTTCATCTCAAAGAAAGTTATCTGCAGAACACTGTATTTTCCTGTCCTGGGGACTTGCACTTTCTCCGGTTTCAGTGTTGTGATAACCTGAACTACAAAACAGCAGTTGATACAAATGACTGATTTTATGTGTAGGTTGTATGTGTCATTTCCAGACCTTACTTTGCATCATTTTTGTCAGGTTAATTTGAATACAATTTGGCATCCTTGAATAACTTCAGAGTTGCACGTTAGCAGATTTCACCGGGTTTAACCGAGGACTAGTTTCTCATATACCAAAGCGTCTGCTCAGACCTAAGTAACTATTTTAGATATCAAGTAGCATGTGAACACACTGAAATCTCCATTTCAGCAAAAACATTCTTGCAATAGCTTCAGATTCAGCTAAGGAGTTTTGTCCAAATATGGACCTGTGAAATACAATATACTGCTATCAGTTCTAGGCTTTTTCCCCTCATAGCTTGGAGCTATCCTCATCTCATTCTCCTTCAGTACTGCAAGATAATTCACTACTCACGAAACACAATGTTATCACCAAACTACAAAAAGAAATAGGGGTGTTTTACCTTCCCCCCCCCCCCCCGGAGGGAATATTCAATTGAAAAGACAGAAATAAAAGGAAAAGTGGCAGTTTATAGATGTAAATGGATGAATGACAGTATCTCTACCAGCTGACCGTGGCAGGAGCCTGTAGGTCTGTAGCAGAGGGATGAGATCTATTTGACAAATAAACAGGCACATCTTACCAGGTGTGAAATGTCATCACCATCATCTGAATGCCTGTACTGCATTAATTTACTTTTGTTGGCTTGCAGCTTTGTGCCTTATTGCAAAATCTCTGGTATATGAAACAAATCCTGTGTCTAGGATGTGGCTAACAGAAACTTCCCTTCTAAAATGCTACTTCCGCAGAGAAAACTCATTTTTGCTGGACAAGTTAAAGTATTTTCTCCAACACATGCAATCTTTCTATATATTTTGGGCCCAGAGTTGTAGCTTTTAAATTGCTATTATGAAAATCTTGGTAATAGCATCTGAATGTTTTTCTTTTCCGAGGCCTATTTCAGGTACATACTCAGTTATACTGGAAGCTGAATTAAGACTTTACGATGAAGGACGGTGTAGTTTCTTTGCTTCAAAATTAATGCTATTATCAAGACAACTTACAGGGTCTTTGTCCTGCAAGATGATGGATTTATTCTCATTTTTATGCTGTGCTTTGAGAAAATAAAGCACAGACCGACAGAAGAACGGTTCTGGCATTACAGCAATTTTATATCAAAGTGGTCACATCAATGTTCTGCTTATCATACCATCTATTTATTGTAAGGTACTATAGAATAAGGATTATGAAAACTACACAGAAATACTTACTGTTTCTTTAAAAGAGGAATTCAGCCAGCGGTTATTTACTACATTCTGTATAGATATTGGTGGATTTTCTAAATCTTCAAATGAATCCATTAATATGAAGTCCAGAACAACATCATAAAAATTCAGGTTTTTCACCTATATTAAATCAGAATACAATCTAAGTAACCTGGTGGAACTCAGCATGCACCACATTCTAACTCTGTATTAACACGCAGATTTAGAACTGTTTTTAATGAATATTGAAGATACTTTGCCAGTAAAGGAGAAGTTAAACGGTCATGTGCATTCTGGTACTAAACTGGAGTGGCAGGTGCCATTTCTCAGCAACGTAAACCAAAAGAGTGGCCTTTCCCACAATTCTGAACTGTATAAAAATTTATTTCTAGATGCTACAAAAGTTTGCATAAGCAAAAGCACTTCTCAGGAATTCAGACTCACTCCTCTAGCAGCAAGTTCCATTTCAGTGTTATCCCAGTGATCCGTTTGTTCCAAAAAATGTATCATTTCATCAAAGACATCTTCAAATTTCTTTGGATTCTGTAAAGAAAAAGCAGTGAGTATCAAGGCAACTTAACAAGAGAGAAGGCTTATTTACACTGGAAACGAAATTCTTATAGAAGCTACAGTACTAATAAAGCATTAGCTAAAAAGGCTTTTACCTTCCGCGCTCTCACAATTAACGCAGACAAAATTTTTCTTCCACTTTCAGCAAGAAATATTCTGTTTGCTGTTTCTGAAAGAATTATCTAGAAAAGGTTTCGGAACAAGAGAGACGTATTCAGTCACGTGTTACACTGAGTGACCTCAAACACTTCCATCAAATTTAGTAGAATTATAACCACTTGTATAGTAAGCAAGCTGCCAATAAGCCTTTGGTGCAAAGGTTCCAGAGCTAATCACAACACTGAGATACACATCTCAAATACACCCCACTTTAGAATTACAGAGATCTAAAAGCAACAGAGAATATTTGATTACAGAATATGTTATAAAAATGCTTGAACATCGAGTTTCAATGCCACGTACTTTAGGCTTAACAAGACAGAGAGACAAATCACTCTCCTTCCTATTTACCTGAAAAGCTTGTCGAATACAGTGAAGCTTAGCAAGGAAGTCACTGTCTCCTAGACATTCAAACATTTCAGTCCTATATAAAAGAGAAAAGGTTTCAAAGCCCGTTGAAAAAAAAGCACAAGAAAATTCACCTAAGTCCAATTCCTACAAAAAATACCTACTGTAAGTGACTGCTAAAACACGAGTTCTACCCAGAATATTCCAACTTGCATTCTTGCTTTTCTTGGAACTAATTAAGTAGATGTAAATCGATACCTTAACACTCGTGAGTAAATTTTGCCTTCTTCTGCCAAGTGCATAGCTTCTTCATACAACGGGCAATGGCAAAGGGAATCCAGACCACACGTACTCCGAATATCTCTGTGCTCTGTAAGCTGAAAAACAGTTTATGAAGTTCATTAAAGAGTTTGCTAACGTAATTTTTGTAATTAAAGAATTAAAGAAGTGCTCCTGATATTCTACTGCAAGAGATATCCTTCTCTACATCTGCTGAAAACAAAGGGGCAACACTCAACTAGTAAACAGGAGAGAAATCCCGCATTATTAACAAGGCTGTTACTTCAAAACTTTTAAAATCTGAAAGCCACAGTTTCAAGTTTCAAAAGTTTCATTAATAAATGGAAGCAGCTTTAGCTTGTTTATAATCTGCCCAGTTTAGTGGGTCTCAAAACTGTTAAAAATAAGTTGTCAGGACACCAAATACAGAATGATTGGATCATGCAAATCTCTAGGAAGCTGGAAATAGTAACACCCTCCCACTTGTGTTTTTATTTCACTGGTCAATGTGTCTGCTAGTTACCAAAGTGTACTGTATGAAGCATGAGCATCCAGCATTTCGCTGCAGGCGACCAAAAAGGTTTGCAGTAGAGTTTTAATTCTGTGGTTACCATACAAATTAATCGGAACTCCTAGACTATTTTAGAGCAAGAAAAAAGAAAAACAGATAAAGAAATCAAAGCACATAAGTAACACAGAGAACTTCTATCATATTTAATCCACAAAACAACAGCTAGCTACAATTTCCACTACAAACATTACATCATGTTATTAACTATCCTCCTCCTCCAAAAAAAACCCCACCAGAAAGGCTTACACATCCTTCAGTTAGATTAATGACCAGAAAATTAATTCTAACCCTTTTTTTTTTTTTTTTTAAGCTTTTTTTTTTTTTTCTTCAAGATTTCAGTACAGAGCTGGTGTTCTGACACGTGTCACACACGTATTTATTTGCTGGAACTTACACCGATGTTTTGAAACACTTATACCAGTATCCTTTTACTGTAAGCAAATACAGACAATTCCTTCCATAAAATTGTCAGGTTCCATTTTAAATTGAGTTGTTCCTATACAGCGTTCTACAGGCTTCTTGAATTGAGACTCAAGTGTCAAGATAATAGCTGGGGAAGAAGTGAAGGAATAAAAGTGTTAAGGTCAACAAAATGCTTCATTTAAATGAGTAACGTATGCCTTCAGAATTCACCTAGCTCGAAAGGATTTCCATTTTCAAAGTACATATTTGTTTATTAGTTGTTTTGCTCACAAGAATGGAGTAAACTGACCTGCTAAAAAAACCATTTACAGCTATTAAGACCAAAGTTTTTATTCCAGTTTAACAATATTAGTCATAGCACCAAACTGTGTCCTGGATTCTCTAATCTGAAAAGCCCGCTTGGAAGTTTATGTTCTTATTAAACAAAGGAAGGCACACAGCTTTTAACTGAAGATACATAGGATGGAGTAATTTAACCAACTGGAAGAAACAGGAATACATTCATTTCTTTCAGGTATAAGAAATCAATATACATACAGACACACCTAGACATACATATATACACACGTGTAGATAAAATGTCATGGTTGGAACAGGTATAAACAAGAAAAAGTGAAAAGTCTTTACTCCAGTTTGCTTTCCTACATTATGATTAAGAAAGTATGAACTGTGGAACAACACATAGATATATTCCAAATGAAGGACCAAAACAGAACACAAGTAAGCATACTAATTTATTTCTTACCTGATCCAGCTATTACTGAAGCCATAAAACATTCCATTTACTCTATTTCATTTGCAAAGCTTGAGAAGAAATAGGTTGTGAACACATTATGCACTTTGTCAACAGCTGCCCCTCTCTTGGAGGTTATAATTTCTGTGGTAAAAGGGATTATATCAGCTTTCTCTAGTGAACTTCAGGCAAATCACCTTCTTCACATCTCTAGGCAAACTGTCTCTGACTGAATTAGGACTCGTGCAGTTAGATGCAGGTAATCTCCACCTGCTGCCAGCAAGCCTGTCATGGTAACATCTTTAGCATATGAGGATGCCTGCGCATAGGCTCTGTGGTTACAGGCCAGCACAGAACCTGACAGCTGGGGAGGCCCTTGATTAGATTTAGCTTTTTTTTTTAAAAACAAAACAAACAAAACAAAACAAAACAACAAACCAACTTCCTCTCATGCTAGCAGGTGAAATAAAATAGCTGTGTTGCTGCTGTAATGTGTATCACTGAGCTCAAACAAAGCGGTCAAGTCAGTTGGCTACTAAGCAGGAGAGAAGGGTATAACTGTTCTTCCGCCGAGAAGACGGTTTTGGTTACAGATCAAAGTTAATTCCAACTAATAACATTTGGAAAGGGGGTGCAAATTCCTCCACCGGTGACTTCTTTTAGCATGCAAAAAGAGGAGGGGAGAAAAACCAAAACAAATAAAAAACCAGAAGCTAAAATGACCTCCGAGTTCAACTAGAAACGGTGATTTCCAGACGAGCTTTGAAGCTGCATCACACTGCTCCCGGAGTCATCGTGGGGTTTCCTTTGACGCTTTCTAGTACTTAAAAATATATTTATATAGGAAGATTTTATATGTAGATATAAATGATATACATGTAACATACAGTATCAAATAAATGGTCTTGCAGACATTCTGCAATGGCCATGCTTTCTGAGATGAAATAAGGCTTTCAGCCTGCCTATGGAAACGTCCTGGTTCAAAATACTCCTAGCTGAAGATGCTCTGAACACACATCCACATTTCTAACACAGCAGAGTCCAGCTATTAGAAGAATGGACAAATCATACACAATGTTTAACAACACGCAGACCATACAACATTTTCTAGGTAAGAACTTCAAGCTGACATCAAAAGAAAAATTAACTCTCTGTTTTGAAGCCTTCCAAGGACTGGTTGCTTTTGAGGAAAAGGCTGGAGAGAAAGGTTAGTTTTAAACGAGATGATTCCCTAAAACTACCTGGCATGCATTCATGATATGTGTTCAGGTACCTGCTTTTTACCCCATTATGTACCCATGCACCGTGTAACTTTCCTCAACGGTACTGATCAGAAGTTAGCAGAAAGCACCAGCATCCCCCATCTTGTCATCACAGGTGAGCTGGACTCCTGAAAGCTCCTGGAGTCCTTTCTTGCCACAACATAGGGAACACTTGTTTGCACAGCCTGTCTTTCTCCACGTGTTTTAAGACTATAAATAAGAGGCACCTCGCCTCATTAAAGTTGTTAGAACAGGGAGCTCCTTACAATTTGCTACTACAGGACTGCTGTACTGCATTTGTTTTTAAGGCAAGACAATCCACACCAGATGGGACAGATGACATGAACATGGAGGAAGTGACCAGGATGAGAACAATAAGGCCTGAGAAGATCAGATTAGGACTTCTGAAGGCAGTCAGAACACAGGAGGGCATGTGTTTGATTTTTGTGATGAAACAGGGGGGGAAAGAAAAAAAGAAACCAAACCAAACATCTCACTTAAAAATGCTGTAGGAATACACTTTACAATTACTTGTTATTTCAGGAAAGGAATAAAACACCTATCTGGAAACCAGGGAAAAGGTAACCCTGCCTTTCAGGGACAGGGCTCTTTGAGCACTTTCTGAATCTGAAATTCAGCTTTAGTCAGTGTGAAGGTTTTGGTGACATATACAAATAGGCGTATGGAGACTGGTGTTCTTTCCCTGTTACCAAAGCCTGCTGCTTCCTGCACTGTTTAGTTTCATTAGGTCTGAACTGAGAAAATTACAACCTTAGTAAAGGGATTAGTAAGAAAAAAGAAGAGCAGCTAATGTTTTACTTACAAGTCTAAAAGATGTCCTAGGCTTTGGACTGAGCTAACATTCTAATAAAGACAGCAAAGTTTTTGAGTTCTAGTCAAAACAAGAGATGACAAATGCACGTGTACTGCCAAAGGAGGGGCAGCAACAGAGCTCGTTGTCAGGGAGAGCAGCAAAGAGCTTCTCTTAGACAGAAAAGAGCCAGGAAAGAGAGGGTGGAGACCTTTATCTGGAGCACTTTCTGCCCCACTCTTGCCAAAGGTGGTAGCTGTTTTGATCGCACAGTAGGTTAACGCAGCAAGGGAATGGAAATGATACTAAACTCTCAGAAACACAAATTGATGGCAGACAGTCTCAAAAGGGGAAGAAAATACCATTATTTATCACAGTCTATAGTATCAAGAACGTAACTTGGGTGAAGGGTTGTGCTGCTTACCATCCCTTCTGCAGTGCTGCTGAGAGCCTGCTTGTGTTTAAGAACAGAAAGCTGCCTGGGCTTGGGGATGGCAATGATCTGTCTAAATCCATCTTTATAGGGATTTGGGGACCCGTGTATTGTAGGTGTCCTGACTGCCACAATTCTGTACCAGAAGGCATTAAGTGCATGATCCTCAGCAGCCTCTCGAGTATCAGCCGTAGCCAAGATGAAGTTTGGGCATACCCTACTGCTGTCCTGGAGAGGCATCGAAAGGCCACCTGACTTAAACTCTGCCAACTGTTGCAGCTTTCTGCAGTTCTTTTTTTGAAAGCCATCTTCCTATGTTTTGTCCTAATATAACACAGCAAAACATTCTTGTTGCCTCCTAAGCAATAGCCCTATCAACTTCCATCCAAACATCTATTTATGTCTTGTTTTAGGATTCCCTGTATCTTGGCTGTTATCTCTCCTGAGGGCAGTGAACTAAATTTGACTTGACTGTGTGTCAGCACTGAAACATAAAAATAGCTTCCCGTCTCTAAAACCAGAAGTCCTGCTCCTTGGGACACAATGCAGTGTAGAAGAAAGGTGACTCGTAGCATGATGTGACCTCAAAAAAGGCTGCTCCGTTGTGACTTCCCAGAAGGTGAAATTACTAATGATTCCGGTAGAGGAAAATAAAACCAAAATAAAATAAAAATCACACAGCAGGGTATACACATATATGACTTTCAGATTTAAAAACTTTGCCAAACGTTTCAATCAGCACACAGAGTTTAGGACAGTTACTAAAATTCTAACTGCAATCAGGATGCACAGGATGAAAGAACAACTGCCTAATTGCCCATGGGCTGAGACAAAGCTGAAGCTGGAAAAGCCTCAGACCTCTAAGGCTGAAGCTTTCCACTTTTAATGCAAGTGCAAGAATAAAAAAATGAAAGAGGTAGTTAAGCAAGAAGAAGCTACCTGACATCATTGTGTCCAGAACCAAAAAAAATCTGGTGTGTCAGTTCTAATGCAGTTACATCAAAGTGATAACTGCTCTCCAGTAATAGCTGAAGTACACTGGCAAGTAGTTATTCCTACTTCTCATTGCCTTAGTTATTTGCCTGACTAACTGAAAGCACATTTTCCCTTAGAGGATGGGCAAAACTTTACATCAAGGTAACACTATAAGAGAAGACCAATTCACAGCTTTATTTTACCTGCACCTCACAGAGATGCCCCAGTAGCTACTACTAGAGAGCTAACTGGCCCTGGAGTTTACACCCAGTGGCTCATACTTAATCCAGAATTTTGATGGTGTTCTGGTTTGAACACCAAACTTCGAGTTGTTTCTGGCTTTGTTGATCTTCGGGACTCCTTCTATCACCTGAAAATTTTAATAGATTCTTCAAGAAAATCTGAGAAAGGGGATCAGAGAGTTTGTTCGATTGGCAGAGGCTAGAACAGCTGGAAAGGAAGAGAAAAAGCTTCATCACTTTGTTCCGGAAGAAAGAGTTGAGAGAAGTGGCTTTAAGGTATCAAAATGTGGAGAACATTTTCAGGATGTGTAAAGACAATTCCATTGCCAATTTTGACTCAAATATTTCTTTAGCAAACACTAAGACAGTTTAGCTTCGGGGCAGGATGGTTTGGTTATTCCACTGAGGTGATACATCCTGGGTTTGATGGTTGCTTTTTGGCCGAGCAACTCAAATAAGCATAAAGGATTGTTCCCATCTTCTCATACTTGCAAAAAGACTGGGAAAGTTCATGGGATAACAAAACAAACAAAAAAACCCCACAAACACAAAAGCAGAAGTGGACAAACTAATAGTTTACAGCTCAAGAGGTGATGAAGTGAGCTTGAACTGTGGTCTTATCCGTGTTACAGGAAAGAGTGACCCGTCTCTGAAGACACAGTCTTTGTTAGGAGTGTTGAAGCTGGTTACAAGTAAGTAAGGAAAGTTTCTTTATTCCCCCCATAAGAGAAATGCATTTTGCTTACAATAATTAGGAAAAAAAAAAAAAAAAAAAAGGAAGATTCTTCTGCCCAAAGAGATCAATGAATCTATACAGAGGCAACCTTAAAGATTCCTACCTCAGCTGTGGAAACAAAGGAGTCTGTTGATGCAATGCTTAACGTATCCCGAAGGCAGAAATCATCCGTGTTGTCCTTTACAGTAATGTCTGTATTTTTATCTTTAAAAGAAAATAATAAAAAAAATAATATTATTAGAGTATCAGAAAAGCCTATTTAAGTCTTGAAAGTGTGTTCCGTGTACACTTTAATGTGGTCCTTCATTTGGAAGGCACACTCTACTACCATGGAAGTAAATTCTCCTATGACCTGCTCACATACAAAGGTGACTGTACTTTGCTGTCTTAAATTGGACTTTGACATCATCTGCAATAAACAAAGAGAAGAAGAAAAGGAATTATTTCCCCAGGAGTTTTGCCTTTTCTTTAACAGACTTTTGAAGATCTCTCTGACTAGAGATATTACTTTGCTCTGTTGACCTAAACCCTCTACCTCTAACTTGGCTGTGTTACAATATTTTAATAACCAAGAAATACTGTTCTAAATAAAAGTCCATTAACAATAACAGTAATTTAAAAAAAAAAATTGGTTTCAGCTTCATTTGAATTAGTTTCCTTTTCTACTTCTCATGCCTTTTTTCAATTGCTGGTTCTTCAGGAGAGCAAGTAAAGTTTTTAATCTTCACTGTATCATCTTTCCCCAAAAAGCTTTTCTATTGAAGTAACACACCCAGAAGCATTTACTATAGATCTTAAAGCCTTAAAAATTACTGATTTTTTTTTTTGCTTAAAATCATCTGCAAGACAGTTTCTCTCAGTTTTCCTTTATTTTATTCTCAGATTTCAACTGCTGCACATATTACTAGCATATGTGGTTCCATTTTCCCCCTACAGAAACACTTTCACAGAAGGATTAAATTCATACGTCAGTAAGTCAGACTTTGGCTTGACCTGCCCCATTCTACATTCTCAGTGGAGAACAGGCATTTATTTTGAGTGACTTTACCTTCAGACATTACACATGTGTTGCTAAAAGTCTGCTTTATTTCCAACAGTCAGCAGCAGCCAGCTACCCAGTATCATCCAGATCTGTTGCTACAGCAATACTTTATAAGAAACACTATTACCCAGCAAAGTGGCCAGGTGCCAATATACTGGAAGGGTTTACTCGTCAGTTCAAATGCTACAAATCCACATAACTTCACTATTATTTCAGTGGTTGTTTTGGTTTTATTAGTTGCAGACTTGGAATGACGACTCAAAAACTGCACCGAACGATAAATATCTGTCGTTGCAATTACTCACTGAAGGGGGAAAAAAAATAAAATTGAAAGTTTGGACAAAGCTGTTACTAGACTGAGTTAGGAAGATTCCTACTTGTAATCACAACTTCACCATGTCATACGAAAGTCTCTGATTTTTGCAGACCATTCTTAACATGATTGCTCTTTTTTTTCCACCTCTTGACACCAAGAAGAAAAGTACAGCAGCATCCAAGTTGGTTCAGGAACCATCACATACTGGAATCTCAAATGCTGGAGCAGAAAACCAAACTGTGGTTTGTAAAGCATCTGCTTGAGGGGTAACATGATGTTTCCTTCTTATTCCCAGCTCATAATTTGCATTAATTCCCTTCTAATATTACATTAAATGCTTTTCCAATATCCCTTTTTTGTATAAACAGTTGCTGAAACTGCAATACCCCTGTCAAACCCAGAGTAGCGCAGGGAAGTAGAGCCTGGTTGCCACAGATTTTTTCCAGGGAAGCTCTCCTTTCAGCCAAGTTGTTTTCCGTAATAAATTTGCAATTAAAAGTTTCTACGTCTCACACTTAGAAAAGCCCTCTAGCACCTGGTCCTAGTGCAACCCACAGAAGTTATTTCCCTGATCCTCCCAGGCTGTAGGCAACGTGCAACACTCACTTCAGGTGAAGTAAACAGCTACCTTCACAACTAGCGATGCACAGTGGAAGCTCCTAGGAGAGTAAAGCCTGGGCCATACTTACAAAGATCTTACTGATGGCTTTGATGAGGATGTTCAGGTAAGAACCCAACTCTTACATACACAAAGTGCAGCTCTCAAGTGGTTTCACATATCGACTTTTTCACAGTCCAAGAACGTCGCCACCACCCTCACATGGAAGTCCCACCTATACCGTGGACTGAAGACCTAAAGCCTTTGGATATTGTCTGATAGTTACTGGGCTGTTGCTGTTATACGTGAGTTTATAGCTCGATGACAACAATACGTCCCCAAACTGACATGGCTATGTGAGTGGTTACATATAAATGGGAATACTGCTATTTAATGAATAATTATTCTGCATGCATTAATTGGTGTCAATGCAGGAACCACAGAGTTTCCAGCCCGGAATACCACAGAATCAGGGGTTCTTCTGTAGAGCTTGCATCCAGCCTGCTACAGGTTACATGAAGCTCTAGAGATAAGAAGATTTTGGATACATCTGTATTTGAAGAAGCTGGAATTCCAAGTTTTCTAATTCCAAGTTTCCCGATATGAACCTAAAACTGCCATCTAGTCTATGTTTTTAACATGTTACTTGAATATGGAATATCTGTGTTTTCACTCAAAGAGAACTTACGACTACTACAAAACAAAACAAACACACCACACAAAATCTGCATGTTATGACAGAAAAGTTGATTAAAAAAAGGTTGGTAAAGCTGAGCAAAATGACACCTTCAGCAAGTGACATGTGCTTCCCAAAGAAAATAAACCAGCCGTGTCAGCTATTTCTGACTTTCTAGCCACCATTGCCCTAACACCCTAAAAGACCCTTAGCCAAGCAGGTGCTTATCAATACCCATGCTGTGCAGAGAGCACACTCGTAGGAAAACGTTCGGGTGAGAATTAAGTTCCAGCTGGAGTACATACCATGCAAGTACCAGCAGAACATTCTTAGCCACAAGAACATGAGGAAAAACAAAAAAAAAAGAAAGAAAAAAAAATTCAAAAAGAGACAGCAGCACAAGGAGACTCCTGGAATGAACAGCTGCAAGAGGAACCCACCCACCAGCGGCTGCAACTGCTCCTACACTCATCCCTAGTTCTTAAATAGGCTAATCCCTTCAGGAAAGGAATACCAGTGAGCATGTGAGCTTCAAATACACTTTACTTATTTGAGAAGGCAGGGAGTTATTTTGGGTTCATTTCTATCTGTAAAGAGGATGAAGAACAGTCTCAGATACGATACTGGCAACAGTAATTGACTCTTGGTCATAGTGCCTTAAAATGCATACGTGGTTCTAAAGTTAGAGTAAGGGTATTAAAAAGCTGGAAGAATACAGAGTATTGCTAAAGCTTGTGAAATTAATCCTAGCTTTAGAGTATTTCACAAAGAATTGTCTATTTGAAAGTAAGCAAGCTAAAAAAAAAACCCCACAAAACGCAAACTAGAACAAAGCTACTCTCAAATCTATTCACAGAGAATTAATATAGAATATTTATTTGTCATTGCTCTGGTAGGTTGACGTGGTAAGAACTAACCCTCTGAACTCTCAGAGCAAAATCTGCCCTTCGAGATGGAACTGTACGCAGATTGGTATTCACCTTCACAGAAGGTTTTAACATTCTGTTTGTATGTTATCTTCCCTCCAACCCTGAATGAAACGTGGCATGAGTTTGCAAGTGAGCTCGACACTTATGCACAGCGGTTAAAAAGGGAAAGCACTTCCCCACTGGCAAAGAACTCACTGTGAGTTAAGGAATGTAGTTCTGAGTGCCGCTGTTAAAGCCATAGTTTCCTGTTCTCCCCAGCCCTCTGACGGCTGTGGAGCATCAGCGCAGTAATGCATCATGAGCAGGAAAGCAAGATGAGAAAGAAGAGACTTGACAGGCTCCAGAGAAGAAAAAACCTTGCAAAGGAATCCACCTATGAGAAGTCAAGGTAGCCCAGGAGCAGCAGTGTCCCAGTATTCTGCCAGGCTACCACACAGACAGTCGCTGTGTTGTGTGCCAGTCAGGCCCCTTGGATGTGTGGATTCGTGGCTAGACAAAGGAATTGCAATAATCAAGTTCAGGGAGCACAGAAGCATGAATTATTCCAGAATTCAGTTTCAAGAGAACGTGTCGCAGTCTTCTAGCTAGTCACAAGTGGCACAGTGGTTTGTCACCACTGTTGCTGAAGCATCCAAAAGCAGCTTTATTTGTGTTTATAAATAGTCGTAACTCAAGAGTGCTGACTGAATGGATATTTGTTAAAAAACCCCCAACACATCAGTCCTACCAAGTAGCTACTAACGTATTAGATGAAGTCTTACTAGATGTGCATAGAAAGCAGACAATTTTACTTTATGCCATATTTATAAACAGAAAACAATCCCAACCTTCAGATGGCACCTTCTGATGACTGGGCCATGTAGCTACAGGCTTAAAAAAGGCAAGTCAGGAACAGAGTGGGGTGTCCACACAGACCATTTGGATTTAACAGTTATTGTTAAATTACGTGTTTACATTCTCCAGGAACACAAATATCTGGGTTCAAGAAAGCGCCTGTAGCTAGTGGTAGCTCACCTCTCTTCATCTAAACAAAGCTGTTATTGACACCAGCACAGAAATACGTTTCAGGTCTTTTAAAAATATCTAACCAAGTCTTGTGCTCTACCAGTACGTCAGCACGTGTCGGGAGTTAAGCATGGCTCGTGGCTCTTTGTTGGGAGCACTCCGATGCAAACTGAAGTGATAGATTCCTTTAAAAATAAAAAAGCAACCCCAAAACACTCCTCCCACCACCACCAAACTCACAAAAAGATTCTCCAGTGCTGTGCAATCACCCAGCCTGGCTGGACGTATCTCACTGTTGGTCTCACTGCTCAGGGAGGTCCCTGTTGTGAACACACCGCTTCTGCTCACCGGTATTGGACTAGGAACTCAGCAATCAGTGGCCAAATGGAAAGGAAGAACTGGGCAAACAGGGTACAGGACGGCACCAAGTCCCTAGTGTTTGCAATCTCACCTTCCTCCTAGTACTCACAGACATTTTTCAAGGTAAGCTTTGGCTGAGCTAACTGCTGAGCCTTCAAATAACAAATACCTTACAAGTTTTCATGCAGAGAATAATCTTCTGGTTTTGTGCAAAGAGAAGGCCAAATTTTACTTCCTTAACAGAAGTTGACTCAACAGAGCTTTCATAATTGTTTCCAAGTACAGCTATAATTTTCAAGGTCCACATAAAAGCCTCCCACTACAATACTCTCACACAGGTATAAAAAGGCCCGTTTTCCAAGTCATTGGATGCTCACAGAACTGTCGTTACATGAAACGCAAGATGTTCTTCACTCACACTGCATTCTGTATTTAATAAGTACTTCATTGTTATTCTTCACCCAGAAGGAGTTCAGCTGATTAGAAGCTGAAATAAAAGCATGTGTAGAGATGACAGGAATAGATTCTTCAGGCTTAAATATAAATAAGAATGCATATAAAAATCGAACAGTGCAAGCCATTAAGCTTACATACATGAGCAATAAATGCCACCTGAAAACTGAGATGTACTGATTTGTAGTATTTGTTATCTAGAAAAAGATGCAACTTGCCTAAAATAACCTTATAATCTTCAAGAGATTTCCCATGTACTTTGGAAAGAAATAACAGCGATTTCTGGGATGTTTATAATAACTTGGTTATTTTCAGACTTTCGAGATAATATAACTTCATGGACAAAGTCAGCATCTGCTGAGCACCACGTGGTTAATGACTTATAAAACCAAACAACATGGCCAATGCTATTACAGAAGAGTAAAGCCCAGCACCTCGATTGCTCTCATCTAGCGAGGGTAAAGACAGCACAAAATGCCTGTGCATAAGTAACTATTTTAGTCTCTCCAAGTAAAAATCAAATATGCCCAAGAAAGGAATTTAAGTGTAATTTATTTCCTGTAATCCATAGACAGGGGTACATTAAATACCTCAAGAGTGTTAGGAAATATTATATAGCTTTGATACTTCTGGAATGGTGGGAAATTAAATAGCTCCTTTACGATTTAAATCTGCTAAACAACACTTCCAGAAATTTGATAACTGAATTGGAATTTTTTTCTGAGGGTTGCAGGGTTTTTTTTTTTTTAAAAACAAATTATCAAAAGGCTAGAGATACCATTTTGCTATAGAGAACGTGGCCTGCGAGAGCTGTCCCTGAATCACTGTGCCATGCTTTATCATAACACCAAAATCTCAGAACAAGAGGAGCTGACCGCGAGGAACTCTGCAATTCAAATCGGAAGGAATAGCCAGAGTAAACACTCGTGGTGCTAGACTGCTGAAACCCGAATGTTAAGGAAAGGACGTGTATTTTATCACCTGAACATACCACATGTGGTGACAGCTGAGAAATCAGCTTAGTAAACACAAAATGAATGTATGCCTACGGTCATTTCTCTGGTTTACTGCTCTAACTCTCTGCTTGCCGGAGACGTGCGATCCCAAACCAGAGCCGAGACGCATATCCCGTGTAAACTGCGTGTCACTGGCAGGTCTCTCCTCTCATACAGCTCTGTTTCTTCAAAAATGTCAACTTCTATCATTTGTAGCTGCACATTAAAAAGTTCTACATTTATGCAGGTTAAAAATTTCTGCACCTTTTTTTCTCTACCCTGAAGCTAAAAAACAGTGGATCTTCCCCAATTTTAAGGTTTAAATCCTTACCCTTCACAGAATAATTTGATTTCTGACCCTTCTCCTGATTTCAAGTCTAATAGTTTAGATAACAGGTTTTGTACTTTGATTTGAGAGAGAAGATCTGGCAATCAAGTTTGCTCAGCTATCTAATCTGGACAGAGTCTGTTCGGACAGATGCGCAACATGAAGTTGTCACTGTCTCCCCTTCATAGGGGTACTCCATTCTCCTCTAGTTCCGAAAGCATCACATCCCTTTTGCCCACAGCGAAGTCTAGTTTGAATTCCAGTGCTGCTCATTTTAAAACACAGGCTGTCCATGGGGGATTTATAGCACAGCACGGGGAAGGCTGCCAGATACCTTAGTCAGCGGCTCTGAACGTCATGGCCTTTTCTTAGCCCTTCACATCCCAAACCCAAGTACAACCTACTGCTATTTTTGCACAGACACTTTCCAGTGACAATGAATGGTCCGTTCAACCACGTTCGGTGTGATAGTACGTTAACCCGTTGTGATGCAGAGCGGGTTCAAAATGCAATGGCAGATTTACAGGAGAAGAAAATAGAAGGTTAACTTTGAGGCTCACGCATCGAGAAGTAGCTCCTTGAATACCTTTCCTATGCCAGGGGCATCCATAAGCAGTTAGATAGGTAAGTATTCTCATCAGACTTGAGAGGAGTCGCAAAAGGACGTGACTCTAACCCTCCGGCCTCAGCCCTACTTCGCTCGTGTAAATCTACTGAAACCAGGGGGTACTTAAAGCAAGATGTTTACACAAGTTTAGTGTGCTACCAGATAGACTGTTTTGTTGGGCAGAGCACAAGGGTATAGGAACATCCAACGCGTTCTCTTCAAAATAAGATTTTAAAGACAACATTGCTGGAAAGGTTTTTCTTTAGCCGGTATACTAAGCTTCAGGGATGCTGACATTTCAAAGCGAGTGACACAGACTGACAAAAGGGACCCACATATTCATTTGTTCTTCCATGAGAAGAAAAATATACTTCTAGCAGTTGGTAATTCCACTTACGTGTACGAAGACACTATCAGAAAATGAAGATTGATACCTTTCTATCCCCAGAAGCAACAGAAAGATGGAAATACAGAACCAAGTTGTATACAACTGGTGACCCTCAGTGAAATAACCACCCAAAGATACAAATATACATATTTGACTTGCGCTAACACTTGTATTCTGTATTCAGATGGAAGACTCTAGCTCATTCGACACAGGCAAACTGCAGGAAGAGCATAATAACCCTAGAGCTCACTTCAATTTCAGGGCAGAGCTGCCTTGCAGAATTCTGCAGACTCCAGCGAAACTGCTTGGGAATGTGACTGGCTTCTGCAAACCCAGCTGCACACAGTTCAAGAACCTAAATTAGCAAGACACATGCTTAACTGTAAACAACAAGACTTGAATATCTTAAGTGCCCTACCGACTGGGGCCTGCTTGCATTCCTCTTGGCCCTGACAGAGGGAAAGAATGAGATAAGAATCCTTAAAAAGTTGTACTGCATCAAGAGTTCTTCCTCTGGACCTTTAGTCTACTAAATAACACCAGCTGCCATGCTTAATAACGCTATCAAGTGGCTAAATGCATTGGTAATAATATATTAATACTTGAATTATAATGTAAGTAATGATTAATGCAAGCTGACCCTGGAAAGTAGCTTGCCACTGATTAGCAGCTACTCAGACAGATGTAATCAAAGCTACTATCCAGTCAATACAATCGTTATCTACAGTAAGTGAAAGTAAAATAAAGCAACGCTTGAATAATAAAGAATGTACACAGCTTAGGCTATCTGGAAAGAGGTGCATGGTTCTATTTAAATATTTGCAGCATATCTGCATGTAGAAAAAGGGCAGCTTTAAACAGCCTGGTGTGATTGACATGTGCTCTTGAGCCAGTTACACTACAGTACTTTGCTACAAACAGGATTATTAGGTAAGGTGGGACATAGTGCACAAACCAGGTATTCCACAAAGAACTGGAAATTGGCAATAACTTATTTTAAAATCAAAGTTTAGCTTGAGCCATTAAAAGGGAAATATAACACAACTAAAACCCAGCTAATTTTGAAGTTGCAGTAATTAACTGGATAAATACATGCATGAGAGAAATGTGACACACAAATAAATTTTACTCCCTCTAGTTGTTATTGTTCACAGCACCTTTTGCTAGAGCTTTCCACAAAAATGGATTTAGTCCCACATAAAGGTTCAACTTTGAATCATTTCGAGCTGAAACAAAAGTTTAAAGAACGTTGTAATGCATAAAAAGGCCGTTAAGAATGAAATGCTTACACAAGCTACTCAAGCCTTCCAGCCGTGGGGCAAACAATAAAAACCCAAAAACCAACAGACCACCCACAAACTCCATGCCTGATAAATAAATGTCTACTGCAAGTCTTCTCAAACTCTAAACTAGCAGCATCTGTAGCTACCCCCCATCCGGCTGTGGCTCTCCTTCCTTCATTCTGCCCAAGAGCGTTACAGACAAACCTCTCTTAAAACTGGACTTTAATGCAAGAATTAATTGGTTTAGTAGAAAGTTCTGAAACAGGAATTAGCCCTATGGGCCAAAACGTGTTCTTGATCAGCAGTTTACATAACCTCACACTGCCATACTCCAGCTGGAAAAATACACACTGATCCCACCTTCACTACTTGCCATCTGTCTGGTAGATTTCTTCCTCCTCTGGAACACAGATATTTATAATGTATATAAACACATAGAAGTGTATATACATCCTTTTTTTCTAAGAAAAAAGAATAATAAAAATGTGTAAACTATAACTTGTTAAGAATATACCATAAGGACATGCAAGGGGCGGGGGGAGGGAGAGAGGGGAAAAAAAGCAACTTTCTAAATTTGTGAGGCTCTTTGCACTTTTTCCGTATGACACTTCCCAAAAGTGTTCAAAATGAAGGCAAGTGGTTATTAAATCAAGCCCTGACCTGTGGGGAAGATGATCACTTTTCTTTACACAAATAGAAGGTGTGTACTTTTACAAAAGGTTTAAAAAAAAAAAACAAAAAAAAAGGAAAAAAAAGGGGGAGAAGCTTTTGACTAAAATGAAGCACCAGAATGGCCAACAACAAAGATGCAAATGGAATGCTCAGAAAGATACACCTTTAAAGGAGTGTTAGTCACCTGTAGTTGCTGTTGTGGCTCAGTGATGCACACACAGACAGCACGGCATGCGTTAACTAGTCTTACTTGAGCAATATTATTGGGCACTAGCTGCTTCAGCTGCTGTACAAATGTCCCTTCCTTGTGTAAGGAGCAGAAACGGCTTCTATACATTTCCCCCTTTTTATCAGGGATTTATTAACGGGCAGAAAAGAAAGTGAAATGAGGGAGAAAGTAATGAGAGTTTGCTCGGGTAACTGCGGAACCAGGAAGAGCTCACTCTAAGAGGGCATTGCGGCTGCTCACGTTGTAAGGAACGAGCAGAAACAGCAGATGGATTCTGTGTTAGAGGGACTGAGCACAGGAACAGCTAACTGAACAAAGCCTGGGAAATTAAATCAGTTAGGTGGATTGTAGCTCAACTGCAAGCAGCCTTTAGAGCTAAAAGGAGGACTAGCTTGTAGTTCAGTTGAAGAGAAGCTCCTGAGGGAGGGATACAGCTTAAGGGGAAGGAATATTCTAGTCTGAAAAAAGAGCAAAGGTGATTTTTATGAACAACTGTTAAGTTCATGTGAGATGAACAAGTTTTAAACAGACCAAGCAAGACACGAGAACACAGCAAGTCAAGAAGTGTGAGAGACAAGGGCTTAAACAGGAGCTTGGTGTGGACAGAACGACGACAGGTTGCAGGGATGCCATCTAAGGAAAGGCAACAAGGTGTATAAATAGCCCGACAGTTGGATCTAAGACCAAAGCTGTTGGGCAAATGGGAACAAGACTCCTCAAAAATCAGACACGGACTCTTTCTGATCTTATTGGAAGTGTTCTTGGAAATTTCTGTCCGTACCAACCCCCAAGCTAACATATAATAAGTGACCCTGAGTTCTCCAGTGCTGATTCAGAGTACAGTAGATAGATTATCTTGAGCCACTGCTGAAAAGACTTTGGCTAATCTGGTTTACTACGCAATGAATAAAGTTTCAGCTTGTAAGATAAACACAATCACAACGATACAGGTTTATCAAATTCTGATCTTCTTCAGTACCAGTAACTTCCCTGCAAAGCTATTGTGTGGGTTTTTTTTGTATAGTACTGCCAAATTTAAGAGTATCACTGAGAAAGCCAAGCACGGTAATCTTTTTGTAGACACAACATTTGCAGAAATATTTCTGTTTATAGTTTTAAGTTCAACTTTTAGCTACTAATCTTATTCTACTATTCAACCTTGTGCTTAAGTGCTTTCTGGTAAGAACCTTGCTGAAGGCAATTTGAAAGGAAGCGTTATTAATATTGGGCAGCTATGCCTTTAAAGGAAATCTGAAATATTACTGATAGCAGACGACGTACTATCCAACGGCAATATCGGCCTTTGAGTATCTCTTGGGAGTCCAGAATAAGGACTGGCAGCACAAAGTTCCAATAGAAGAGACCTCGGAGTAAAATGCAGTAAGCTTCTGCAGTTACTGAACTTCCACAAACTGCAGGAGCTAAATTATGTTCAAAATACATTTGGGGTTTTTTTTCAGCCTAGGATAGGAATACTTTTCTGAGCTTTTCCTTAGACTTAGTAATACTGGTTTTTTCCCTTTAGAAGAGCATTTCTTGGGATTAATACATTTCTATGCTTAAAACAAGAAAAACCTGCTGTTCTGTTTGTGATTTCGCTTCTGTTTGAGCCACTAGAAAAATGTTTTGTCCTTCTCCAGGAAATGAAGTAGTCATTTAAGGTAAATTTATCTTCAAGGAACACAAAGCAAACACAAGTTTTCAAGCTTTCCTAAGAAGTTACTCTACTTTGCACACTTAAGTGAATTACCACAAATTGCTCGTCTCCTCGTTGGAGCCTGAGAGTTATAAACAGACACGTTTTTTGTGCATAACCAATACTCTCAAACTACATTTTTTCCATTAATATTTCAGAGGCAGGAAGGCAAATACAGGCCCTAGGCAGTAAAACATAAAAGAAGTTTATGTCAGTAAAATGTATACAAATGAGCTTTCAACGGATTCATTGATTATGCCAAGATTTCTTTCTTACGTTTTAAGAGCAGCTGGAGAAAGGCTTTCTAGTATAAGTGTGTTCTGCAAAGAGTTTTGTCACTAGGTTAAAGGCTGTGCTTACTCCCTCCAAAACGCCAAGCATATCTTTGAGTGTGAGAAGAAAATTAAATAAAGAAACAGACAAACCTCCCATCCAAACTCACGGACCTTTGGTTGGGAGAGACCCTTTACTGCAGTAGCTCCAAAGGTTAATTTGCTTTCAGTTGTATAATACAAGAAAAAGGAAATATTTTAAAAATAAAGCTGCAACAAATGCATAGGTTTTAATACTACCAAAAAGTTTAAGGGCCAGTGTATGCAAGTCACCATTAGTTTGAGTGGCAGCATTCCTTTTACAGTAGAAATCAAAATAATAAAGGAAGTATTAAGAATTTAGTAGTCACGAGGAGCGCTACAATTTGAGAATTTTCCCCTCTGACCTGCAGTTCTGCTTGTAAGTAAAGCTATTGTTTCTCTTCTAACTCACTGCATTCCTCCCAAGTTAGCTCGACTAACATTTCAGCCTGCTAGAAAAGAAAATTAAAAGAGAAAAAAAAAAAAAAAAGAAAAGGAAAAGAGAACTTTCTTCCAGGACAGACCACTGAAAATATTGGAAGCTTTTAACTCTCTACCCGCTCACAAATAACAAGATGGATATTTGGTTTCACAGTTTTCTGCCAATTGCCTCCCTCCTGATTGAGTGCAGCCTCAGGAACAGCCTATTTCTAGGCTTCCCGTGTTGTTTCACAGTCCTAAGATGATCAGCACAAAACCAACAGCACTTCAGCCCTACATATTTGTTTTACTTTCGTGTCCATAAATATTTCTGCTATAAAAAAAAATTCCTGTTTTAGCTTGCTGGTTTCCGTGATAATTCTGAAAGCTCAGGGGAGAATGCTGCGACAGCAGTGAACATAACTGTGTGCCATTATTTGATCAATTTAAAAATGCCAGTCTTTCCCAGGGCTGCGTTCATTGTTTACAATTCAGCAACAGCTTACAGAGTTGAAAATTGTTATTTGCAATTTTTATTATTATTGCTGTTAAGAGAATTCTACCCACAGGGGGAAAAGGTTTTTCTTTATACCTGTATCTTCTGCACTGCTAAAAGTTGAATATTTAGAAATAGTCTGGAAGAGGAAATATTTAATTTACATAAAACTAGAGAGAAAAAACAAACAAACAAACCAAAACCGAGCAAAATAAAACATTTGGAGGTGTTAAATTACGCGAGGAGAATCAAACAAAAGGCAAGACCACAGGGTGCAGCCACTTCAAGTGACAATTGCCTGCTCTGACAAGTCACCCTTTACCTGTCACAGCAGACAGAAGTGCAGCCCTTCAGGCCACATCATGAAGGACAGTGGTTGCAGTGAGAAGCTCTTGTATTCCAGCAGAGTCCCGGGTAACTCGGTCCTGAATGTCCCACATAGCATGCTACCTCAGTGTCCTTCAGAAAGCTGTTTCTCAGACTTGGCTTTTTATCGTACCAACCAAATTCAATCCACTTTATCGCAGTTGTCCAACTGTCAGAGCCCTGTCTCTAGCTGTGACTATTCGCAAGTGCTTCAGATGGAAAAAATGGAAGAAAAATCCATGAACTGTATCTAACCATCATGTGTATCACTGATGAAACCAGGCAAAACATTTTCTGACTACTGCTGTGGGTCATCAGTTGAAACCCTGAAGTGTAAGAGCTGGTTATAAGCATCCTGATGACAAGCTGCAAGTGTTACAAACCTATTAATGGCAACAAAAACTTTTTCACTCCAAGACCCACAAAAGAAGAAAAAATAGTTGCAGTAAGGAGAAAGGCTTAAATGCCAGAAAGACCACAATGACCGTTTACCTCCAAGTTCATCTCTTAAAGAGGAATAAAAACATCCCTCAAAACAGTATTTAAAAAATAAAATAAAAATAATCTTTGTCTAAACCACTGTAAATACCTCAACACGCTTCAGAGACAACTTCAGAATGTAACTCGTTTCACTTGAGCAAGCAGAAAATGAATCTAATTAGGACTTTGACAACAAGGTCTACAAATCTCCCAGCATCCCATACTTTTTCCATGGGTAAGTAGCTATTCAGAACAAACCACCTCTCAGTAGTTTCTTCACTAAGGAGCTGGACAAATGCAGTGTAAACCACACATTAACTTGTTTTTCCAAAATATGGATCATTTTTATGGCTCGTTTTGAGCTGTCTACTATTTTCACATCTTCTGAAACAGGAACTTGACAGAATATTCTAGAACCATACAAACCCAAAACTGTACCCATGGCTCTATGCTGATGCTGTCCTTTTCACGTAGCCAAAGACTAGCACTGTGCTGAGAACTTACACTGTCTGTGATGCATAATTTTCCTAATGTATTCCAAGAGTGCTTCCTCATTATTTTTCTTTTAAAATCCCTCATCCACATGTAGAGCCCACACTTGCCTGGATTAAAATGTAATTTGTTAGACTACAACCATTTTAACTGATAATTCAGATCAGTATTACCAACCTTTCCTTTTTATTAATTCAATTATTTCAATGCACTAAATGATCATTCTTTTTTATCAACTTCCAGCTCCACAAATTATTTTATCATTGACTCCACAGTTGATAAAATTACAGCGTTTGACCAAACGTGTTCCCTAGAAAGCAAACCTTTCCCTTAGCAGTGGGCAGCAGCATAAACAAGCGTCGAGTCAGTGAGGTAATCGGTATCATCCCCCAAACTACACACCCCTCCAAAACCTGCAGTCCATGAAAAAACTACCTACCATAGTCAAGGAGCGACACCACACCCACTGGCACTAACTACACCTCGTCTGATGTTGTCTGTGGTAACAGAACTGCAAATTAGCAACTCTTATTTCATAGGCATGACACTTAACATGGGTGATGGGAGTTCTGGGGTTGTTAGTTTTTTATAATTTGGAACTAAACGGGCAATTTGGGAGTATTTGGAACATTTTCCACTTTCCAAGATTGGTGAATTTTGCCAGAAATTACAAATAAACTCCCAATTTAATAGTGGATATACTATTCAGGTTTCTTCGGGGCTTATAGTTTCAGACACCAAAATAAAGCAGAAAAGCATGTGAATGTTTTAAGAATCACATTGACAGGTGTGCACAGATATGTCAGAAAGCCAGCTCTGACCTAAATTTAGTTCCCAACTTACTCAGAGCTGCATTTAATAGTTGCAGGATAACACGAGGGCTAAGAGATGAGAGTACTGCCACCTTGTGCCAGTGAAGCTCAAGCCCAACAAACAAGACTAAAACTCATCCCAGAACATACTCTGCCTTTAAAGTCTGGTAGTTCTTTGAGATCAGATGCTCGATCTTGAATTATGAAAGAGAATAAAAGTATCAGTCTTAAAGAACACCTTACACCAATTCTTTAAATAATCAACCTACCTGTACTAAATCAGCATGTCTGGCAGCAACTACTCATTACATTTGCCATTTTAACATCCTGGCTTGAGTCAGTCCTAACTGTGATAAATTTCAGTCACCATGGATAAGAGCTGGGACAAGGCAGATCTGTTTCAGATTAAGTCTCTCTGGCTCGTTTCTTTGGGTTTCTGTTTTTGGTTTGTTTTTTGTAACAAAAAAAAATAAAATATGACAAACTAAAAGAAAAGCCAAGAAAAAAAGCCAGTACATGCATACACAGTTTGACAGTTCAAGAGACATACAAAACTTCTTTTGAAATGCTCTAGTACCCCTGTGCTCTAAAAAGGGCCATATATTCTTACTACATAAATATTTAAATACCCAAGTCAACGTAAACTTTAGAAAGTTGAGCAGCATCATGAAAATTCTCAAGTACACTGACAAAGCACAAAGGAAAAAAAAATTCCTCTCAGTCCACTCTTATCTAAAACAGAAACGCTACACCAAACGTTACCGAATAAACAACCTGAACTTTCTTCTGTTCATTTAGTGATAAATGTAATTCTGCTCAGTGGATTGTTCAGTGACTTACCCCCCTACAAGAGTCCTCAAAACCAGCAGCGAAGATGAGGAGTACTCAGCAGTGAAGATGAGGAGTACTCACCAATATCATTAGCTAGAGAAGCAGGATCGGAGGCCCCAAGGGTGGCTTCAAACTCCTCCTGAAGACGATAAGCTCTTTGAAGAAGGGATTCAAGCTTATGAATGAATTCAGCACTAATGATATCCTGCAAGAAGACAGAAGATTTTCTACTTGTTTACAGTCTGTAAGATTCCTTTGTAAAATCTAAGAGTATAAGTCTTCAAAGAGCAAACTGTGCCACGTTAATTTCCTACAAACAGCACAAGGACATTCTCAGGTGAATACTTCCACATCCAAAATAGGTACACTTTTCTGAACGTACACACTTCTTACTTAGTGTAATAAAAATAAAACCTAAATTTTAAAATACTTTAAAAGGATGCTTCCTGTACTAGAAATAATGAAAGCCACACAGGTGCGTGGTTATTTCAAAACATTTTTAGCATTTAGTTCATAAGAACAAAGGAATACAAATAAAGTTTAAGCACATTATTTGTGAGTATTCATCAACTGATCATCCCTCCCCAGACCTGTATCTTTGCAGAGCAGATGTCCTCTCACATAGTCGTAAGAGAAAGGGAAGACCTAAGGGATTTTGTGCAGAGAACTGGTATACCTGGTAGCTTGATGATACCATCCAGAAGCAAACATTGATGTGGCAGCAATTACATGAAAATAAAGGATGCCAACTCCTTCCCCCCACCCTATTCCAAATAACCAACCAAAAAAATTAAAGGGAACAAAGCGAGATGTCCTTCAAATGCAGTATCACTACATTGGCAAGTTGAATTCTGTCTCACTTTTGGTAAATGAATTAGAAATTGCAAAGAATCAGGTAACAACGCGCAATCAATTGTCAGGGCGGCAAAGGGAGATCACAGATCGAATGTACTCACTTCTACACTTTCTTCTGCAATTGCATCTCCTGCTCCCAGCTTGATGGAACCACAGCTTGCTTCATCTTCAACTTGCCTGTTACGGAAAGTTAGCGCCTGCTCCCATCGACGCAGTGCTTCTTCGAAAAGCTCCATACCTAGGGGAGATCAGGAGTATCTCCACTCCAGCACAGTTTCCATATGTATGCACATGTTACAGTCACTGGAAACAACATAGCTGGGAGGCATCATTATAGCAGAGCTAAGTTTTCAAAACAGCAGCAATTCCCAGTGTATAATATATTAAAAAATATACGTATCTGCCTTTTTAATAAGATAAAGAAGTTCAGAATATGATTAAAGTAACAATGTTCATGTATTTTTTCCTATTTGCTTTTGAAAAATAATTTGATGGATTACTACTAAAAATATAGGTGTTAAAAATTACGTGTTTTGAAAAACCAGATGGAGTAAGATGTCAATATTTTATGGAAACGCTCTTAGACACACGCCAACAGGACACTGGGAAAGAACAACACAACAGGATTGTGTAAGTGCCACTTACCTGCATTCATTGTTAGTAGATGCTGAATAGAGTTATTATAACTTACCCATCAAATATAAATTTTCAGGTGTGGTCACTGGAATATTGACAAGCTTAATATCATCTTCATCCGCTTTATCCCAGGAATTAGAATTGGCACAGGCACAACTGTGACAAGAGGTGGCACTCTGAACCTTAAAAAAAAAAGAAATAACCAAAACACACTTTGCAGCATTGTTTTCTAGAGTATCCTTAAAACTACATTCCTGCCAGAGCACATTACACCCAAGCCATCTGCCTAGACACTGGCTTTACTCTCCAATAAGTACAGCGGCCTCCTCAGCGTGGCGAGCCTTCTGCATGGCTCCTTCAGCTCAGCAAAACCATCAGGTGCATATTCAGTGCAAGTCAACAGACATTCAAGAGCCTTAAAACGTTTTTACTTACCGAGGCCAGGCTTTGAACCGAACCAGAGTATTTACTGAAAAGTCCACCATTTGCATAGATACAAGACTGAGATCCTTTTTCCTTGGCAGAGCTCAAAGAAAGAGTCAAGTTTTGCCGACTACTGGAACAACTAGAACCTAAGAGATACACTGATTTTAAAGCTGCTGCAAACTCAAAACATCTTTCATTAGCAAGCTCTATGAAAAACTGCATTTACTCTTTTCAACAGAATCCAGTTTAGAAGCAGACAACAATCATTCTTTTGTTTAGTTCCCCATGATAAATACCAGTTAGAACAGTCAATGCATGGTCATTGTGATAGGTATTTCAGCGTAATTATCTCCTCATCCTATGAAAAAATAGATCTGCTTTTCTCAGTACGGAGCTACATGCAGAAGAACAGCAAACCCCACTGTTAATATACAACTGATAAAACCCAGTTTTAATCCAAATCCATGATCAAAACTTAACCTTTAAGAATAAGAGCCGCTCATTTATAAGAGACTCTAATTTTGTTCCTAACTTGCACAATTTCTACTTTAACAATTCAAATCTACTCAGCATTAAAGGAAAATAGTTTGGTTCACTACTACAGACTGTTAGACACACCCATCCCCTCACACATTTTTTCTTCCCCTCCAAGAAAACAAAAAAAAACCTCGGAGGTTCCTTCCCGTACCTTTTTCTGATGCATCTGCCTTGGTACACTCTAACACTAGATGACTTGGTTCCCATGCTGGCACTTTCTTGTTTTTCTTCCCACGTCTTCTTTTGAAGTGATGGGCCAGAAAAATAACAGATATTGCACTCACTGCTGTTACTGTGAAAAGCTTCTTTAACCCAGGGGAAAGCTTTATCTGAAAGGAAAAGCACGTGACCTCGTTGGAGGTACCCTAGGGGTACCTTAGGGGTACTGTATCTTGACCAGGGCCAACGAACTAGTAATATACTCTGCAAGGAAAAGGAAATCCCTGACACACAGCACTAACACATCCTTACAAAAGACTACTGCGCTTCACGGGGAAGAGTTAATAACCAAATAGCTGGGATTACAACCTTGGAGCTCGCAGAATTAAATGCTGGAACTAAAGTTTCAAAGAACTGTAAGGGGATTAGTTAAATTTTGTCTGTGCCTACAAACACGATCATAAATGAATCAGCAGTGAAATGAGAACCGCCAAGGAGAGGAAAGTTAATAGTTGCACATAATGGAGGTGCACGTGCTACATAGGAAGGGCATGAATGTGCTGCAACGTAAACAAGGAACCGGTCGTCTTGTGGTGAGAATGTGAAAGTGTTCTAAATACAGAAAAAATGTGAAAATAATCAGAGGCAGCTAAGATTGAGGGCATCTCATTCTGGTTTTCTATGCTGTAAAGCTTTGAAAAGCTTTTACACGCCACTATGAAAAATGACGTAGCTTTTGCTCACAAGCACCTAATTCAATAAAAATAAAAATACAGTCATATTAAAGACAGGGATTGTAAAAGCAGAACTTCATTAGGACCTGCTAATACATGCTTTTTAAACAATTTTATTATCATTCCTAATCATATTTTTTTTTCCCTTTAGTTACTCTTGCCAATGATACAGCATACACAGAATGGAAAATATCTACTGGCCAACTAGAAACTCTTTCTTTTTTTCTCCTGCCTATTACGGCATCAACATCCGGCTCACTCTTAAATTTATTGAGGGATACAACTGAGGCCTTCATATTTTCTCAGGTAATTCTGATTTATTTCACTATCATTTATCACATAAGTTGTTGCAGGCAACTAACACCTCTCTGCTGGGAGCCTCTACCACACGATTACAGCTCCTCCTCCTTGTCTTGAGCACGAAGGTGCTCGAGGGACAAATCCTGATTCCCTGCAGACGAGGAGTATCAGATTCACAATGCTTCCAGCCTTTGTCAAGCTGAAAATTAAGATCAAGAGCGACTGCTATCCACGTTGCTAGTGAAAAATAGCCTATAATATCAATGATAGAAAATAAAAATAAAGCACCCCAGGGCCATCTGTAAAAGGAAATAATGTGACTAATAGAGCCCTAAAGATTTTCTTTGAAGAAGATCCTTCCATAAGCAAGACAAACAAACAAAACCAGCAAAATGAACTGAAGGGGTTTAAAAAACAGCCCGTTTTTAAGGAATTGCTGCCTTGTTTTAGTCATGGGCCACTTCTTTAATCAAACAGAAGCGACTCAAAAAGTAGACCTAGGATTTTTTCTATTTACATTAACGAATGATCGTTTGGATTAATTTGGTGAGTGGTACTGGCAATCTAGAAAGTATTTCAGACTACACGCAATAATTTTATTCAGAATTTAAGGATATTTATGTTTGGTTTTTAAATATCTAAAAAATTCTACAAGAAAAAAAGAAGACAGCACGAGGATTATGATATTTGATTCGAGGAGAGCTATCGTGCTGTTGCAAGGTGGAGACACAGAGACAGTGAAGATAACCTGTCAAAACTATGACGACACACTAAGCAGTTAATTAGCAGAAAAAGAAAAAACCCCACACATCTTAGTTCAAGGTTCTAAATAAGCTAAAAATTAAAGGTATTCTGTACATATTTAATTCACATGAAGCTCAGAAGATTGAATACAACATTGCAATTAAATTTTTAAACGTGTATCAAAAGTGACAATATTTAGTTAACGTTTACATTACCTGGTTGAGAGAATAATACCAAGAAAGGGGGAGGTGAAACACCCGCAGGGCTACCGTCTTCAGCGAAAACCGTGCCTCAGTAACAGCTTCTTCTGACATGGCTCCTTCTCTCCCATAACCTCATTAAGGGGAACGATCTTGAAAACAGTCACAGATGGTCTCTGGAATACTCTGTCAAATGAAGGATACAGACTCAATTCTACAGCAGAAGCCCAGGGCAGCTTTCTTCTACGACTCAGATCTCTTACGTAATAGGTACACGACTTGTTTGATGGGTGTTTCTGAGGGCAGGTAAGACTTGTGCTTAATGAAAAGACAGCGAATTTGCTGGCTTAGTTTAGGCCCCCTTCATTCCAACTGCTCTTTACCTTTAGATGTATAGATGCTCTTTACCTTTACACGTCTCTAGCTTTGTCTGCGTAAGCAGGGTCTACAGAGGACTCGCGTCCACTTTCACGAGCTGGCAGCTCGCTTATCGTATCCTCTAAATCATACCTGGTGACAACCCTGCTTTGAAGACCACTGCAGCTGGAAGCGCACGTTTGCCAGCGAAAAGAGTTAAAAGATTTGAAGGCAGCCAGAATAAAAGTTTATCTCCTTCCGAGCTTCAAGAATTTTTGCAGATGAAGAATAAATGCTACATCCTGACGTCATCTCCCGCCATCAAAGGCACATCCCCCTTACTCCCTGGTGATAAACACCAGGAGAAGGCTCTAAAGCGGGACATCCAGGGCCAGAACCGCTGCACGGAGTGAGGTGACAGCAAAGGGCGGGCCCGCGCCCCGCCCGCGGTTAGCTTTAACCACCGGCGGCTCAGCCGGGCCCGGCCGTGCCGTGCAGGCTCCTCAGGGCAGGCGCTTTGCACCGCCGCGGGATACCGAGCGGGACCCAGCGGGCCGGGAGAGGCGGCGAACTCCACCCCCCCCCCCTCCGCCCCGTGGCTAGTCCCGCTGTGGAGCAGAAGCCACCTCCGTCCAAGGTCCCTACGGAGCCCTCCCCAGGCAAGGCAGCCCCGGCATCGCGACAGGCAGAGCCGAGGTGCCAGCTCTGCGCACCCCCCGCCTTTCCCGCGGCCCAGGCCGGGCCCTGCCGCAGGGCGGCCCTGCGGTCGCCGCCCTCGGTTACCTGCCGAGCACCGGGACAGGCGGCGCGGGCGGCTCCCTCCCCGTGCCGGTGGCTGCTAGGAGACCGGCGAGAGATCCGCTTCCGGGCCAGCGCGAAGCGGCCGAGGGCGGCCAGGAGACAGCCCCTGTCACTGCCACGTGAGGGTGACCCGCGCCGTAAGGAGCCCCCGTCGGCCATCTTTACCCAGGGCAGCCTTCTTCTGCGAGCGACAGGGCGAGGCGGGGGTGAGAGCCTGGCGCCGCCATCTTTGTGCGGGGCAGCGCTCACGTGAGCGGCGGAGAGGCTCCGCGCGGCCATCTTTGTGCGGGGCGCGTCCCGCGGCCGGTGTCGGTGTCGCCGCAGACGCGGCTGGTGGTCGCCCGGCAGCGTGAGGAGGAGGAGGAGGAGGAGGCGGCGGCGCTGGTGGGGCCACGGCCTGGGCGCGCTCCTTCTCCGCCACGGCGGCCTCTTGCACCGCCGCGCCCCGGGGCCGCCGAGCGCTGCCCGCCCGCTCGCCAGGGCCGCTGTCACCGGAGGCTGGGGGTCGCCATTGGTGTAAGCCGTGGGGCCGGCCGCGACCACTCTTAGCTCCGGGCTCCGCGCATGGTGCATCCTCCCGGCGGCTCCGGTAAGAGGGAAACGGGGAGAGAGAGTCCCACCCGCCGCGGGGGAGGCGGGGCGGGCCCGGCGTCCCTGAGCGGGGCCGGGAGCGCGGCGGGCGGTATCTCCGGCCGGTCTCAAAGTCCCGGGCGGCTGGGCCCGCTCGGTGATGGCCGCTGCCGGCGGGAGCCGGGGCCCTGCGGGGCCGGAGGGCTGGGCGGGGGCCGGGGGCAAGGGTGGACGAGCGTCTCGGCCTACCTCTCTCCCCAAACGGGTTTGCCCCGCCTTCTGGTGCTGAATCTCCCCTTCCAGGTGGCGCTCACGC
>JAAGNO010019079.1:0-11992 GCA_033439905.1 Ceryle rudis
GGGAGACCTTCTGGCTCTGACAGCTCCTGACAGGAGGCTGGAGCCAGGGGGGTCGGGCTCTGCTCCCAAGGAACAGGTGCCAGCACAAGAAGAACCGGCCTCCAGCTGCCCCAAGAGAGGTTTAGTTTGGAGCTGAGGAGCAATGTCTTCTCCAAATGAGCTATCAAAGCCTGTCCCAGGCTGCCCAGGGCAGTGGTGGAGTCCCCATCCCTGGTAGATGTGCTGAGGGACATGGTTTAGTGGTGGACCTGGGCAGGATTAAGTTTATGTTTTTATGCAATGGTCTCAAAGGTCTTTTCCAAACAAAACTGTTCTATGACTCTACGACTGCTGTTTTTCATCAAGTCATTCTGTGCCCTGTTGAGTTCAGAGGAGGCATTTGCCCACCTGTGAGCCTGTCACGTGTCCTTTAAAGAATAATTTGCTTTTCCCCAGCTGGCATAGAAGGTTCCAGCCCAGTGCAAGGAGCATTTTGGCAATTCATTAGTAATTAGCTGAAATTGCAAGTTAACCAGCAGTGGTGTCCAGGAGCATAACCGGAGTCAGAAGTGACAGAATGAAGCTCCCCAGGCACCAAATTAAATGCTTGTGTAAACCCCTACGTTTCTCCATGCTGAGAAAAGTATATTTATGCTGGAATTCTATAGAAAGACAGCTATATGTGCATGCACTTAAGACTCCAGGATGGAAAATGCATCGGGCAAAGGGGTCTGTAACGTGTTTTCTGCATGGAAGACCAGCCTCTTGGGAGCTGAAGCACGTCGAGCGATGCCTCGCTGAGTTGCAACGGTGTATTTTCCCCAATCCCTCCCTCAGCGTCTGTGTGTGGTGTTTTCTCAAGAGTTTTTGCCCAACTTTTAGTGTTAAAACTGAGTTGGTGCTGCCAGAAACTTCACTGGCATTAGACTTAATTAATGACAGGGCATGCAAGCCTTGTTAAAAGTGAAGAAAAAAGAGACTGTCATGTGGTATTTGTCAGAGGGAGATCTGCTCCGTCGAGGAGATTTACAGTTAACCTTTAACCACTTACGATGGCAGCTAAAAGGTGCTTCTGTCCTCTTTAGCTGTCATCAGACCTGGGTAAAGGTTAACATCTTGCTTCTGGCACCAGGGTCCTGCCAGGGCACTGTTGTCTTCCCAAGAGCTCTCCTGACCCGTGGTTTGATTTCCCAGCTATACCCTCAAATGATGATGTGAACATTAAGAAAAAGAAGAAAATGTAAGCTCCATCTTAACCAAAACAACAAAATACGAGAGCAAAAGTGTTGGAAACGAAGTAATTCCTGCCTGCAGTCTTCATGAGTGAGTCATGGATTTGATTGGAGTTGTTAAACTGGAACGCCCTGGTGGGTTCTTTACCCCGGTGTCTCGCTTCCAGTGGTGACGTAGTCACTCGTCAAAGAAACCGTTCTTGAGGAATAAGCCCAGTCCTTTGTTTCCTCCTGTGTTTTTCTCCTTTTTTTTTGTCTGTTTGTAGGATATATTCAAAGTCACGTTCAAATAGTGTAGTACTTGGGATGGGATTTGTCAGCGTTCAGCATCTCCTGCCTCTGAATTCTTCCATCTGGAGGAGCAGATGAGCTGAAGCTCTGGCTTAGCAGCATTGGGCAGCTGGAATTAAAATGAGGAAAGGGCTGATGGAGGGAGACCTTGTGTTTGAAAACCTGTGGTGCTTAACCTAGAGATGGCCTCAATGGACTGTGAAATATCCAGTGTTGCAGAGCATCCTCTTGTAGGATGGAAAGCTTTTGGTCTGAAGATCCCACTGAAGATGAATTGCAGAAGCTACTTGCAGAACGGTATGGACTTGATAATTCAGGAGTATCTTCCAAAGGGCCTTAGCAGCATCTGCAGGGGACAACTTCACACTGGAGGTCAACAAATATAAAAGGCAAGGTTATAGCTACAAAGTTCTTGAATGGTTCAAAAATCAGGTGTGGGGTTATCAGCTGTTGACCAGTGGTTCTGAGGCTGTAGTGGAGTCTGGAAGGCATAAAAATGAGCGTAGCTGAGCACGGAGGGACCACATAAAGACAGATGTTTTGTTTTCTCGGCGTATATTTCATACCTGTTGTGTTGTGAGGATTTATGGAGTTGTAGTTGTATGGAAATCAGTGCTCCTGAAGGAAGATTGTTCTTTGAGGAGAAATATTGTCTCGGTACCTGTTTGTCTGAGCCTTCATTGAACCCAGAATCTCTACAGAAGTTTTTTGGCTTTCTAAGTCATGAAGAAATGGCAGATACACTTCTCTTTTGTAAGAGCTATCGTGGTCAGAGACAAAACCCCCAAACAAACCCACCGTTCCCGTTTCCTTACGATACCCACCGGTGGCAGAAAAAAATCATCAGGTTTTGGGACCTGTTATTTCTCAATGAATTGTTGCTGAGCTTTTCCTAGAACTACTACCCAAGGGAAATGAAAAGCAACGACACAATTTACAAACAAGAATAATTTCCGCTGTTCATACACAATTACACGTCTGCTCCCTAAGGAGGAACATTGTAAGTTTAAGAACAGCTGTATTTTTCTAAACCCTTTTTTTTTTTTTTTTCCCCCGTGCTGAGTTGAAGTTGCATTTATTACCAAAAATTCCCAAGGCTTTTTGCAAAGAGCACAATCTCCTTAACGCAGGCCGGATTTAGTTATGTATAGTCATCCTCCTGGTTGTACTCTGGTTTTCTCATCTCTTCTTAAACTCATTTATATCAAACCAGCTATCCCTGTTTTCTCTAGACCATTTCTGGCTTTATAAGTTAAAAAAAAAAACTGAAAAATTAACCAAATGCTTTCCCCTTAAATACTGTCCTCACATAAGGGCTTCTGAAGTATTATGGAACTATTCCTGATCAGTCAGCGTAAGCCTTGGGTGAAGTGTCTTGATGTTAAGTAAGTTGGACAGAATAATAAGAGGAGCAGAGAGGGATTTCCCCTCATTTGTGTGCAGTACTAAAAACTGTGGTTTGTAGCCTGACTTTTAGCTTTCTTAGATATGTCCAGATCCACATCACCCAACTGTCTTGTCCAGAATTCGTGGTGGACTCTGCAAAACCCACAGCATCTCTGCCTGGGTTAAACTGCTTCCACAGAATCGTATCATAGAGTGCCGGGGGTTGGAAGGGACCTCCAAAGGTCATCTAGTCCAGCCCCCCTGCAGTGAGCAGGGACATCCTCAGCTAGATCAGGTTGCTCAGAGTCTCATCAAGCCTGACCTTGAATGTCTTCAGAGGTGGGGCCTCCACCACCTCCATGGGCAACCTGTTGCAGTGCTCCACCGTCCTCACAATAAAAAACTTCTTCCTAATGTCCAATCTCTATCTACCCTTCTCTAGTTTAAAACCATTGCCCCTTGTCCTATCACTCCATGTCCTTGTAAACAGGCCCTCCCCAGCTTTCCTGTAGGCTCCTTCAGATACTGAAAGGCTGCAATAAGGTCTCCCCAGAGCCTTCTCCAGACTGAACAGACCCAACTCCCTCAGCCTGTCCTCGTAGGAGAGGTGCTCCAGCTCTCTGGTCATTTTCATGGCCCTCCCCTGGACCCGCTCCATCAGGTCCATGTCATTCTTCCTACTTTGTCTGGTACAAACTACTTCACCTTATGGTCAATTAGTGTGCAATTATGGACCATCCCTGCTTGTGTTCTCTGGCTGTTGTTTATTCGGCTTTTCTTCATAAAGCTTTTTGCCTTCTGTGTCTTCCTTTTTGCCTTAACAGTGGAAGAGGTTTGAACCAAAGGTTCTTCCTTCCATCTTGCAGTGTTCCCTTCTCTTAATCCAACGTTTTCCCAGTCATCTAGGGCCCGAGTTTCCCAGGCAAGGATTAACCTGTCCCCAGGTTACTAACAGAGGGAGGAGGAGGACAGTCCAGTGCCACCTTGTAATGAAGCCTCCGCTGCTGGAGGAAGATCCCTGGATATGTCTGATCCAACAGGCAGCGAATGGATGGACTCCTCTGGCTTAGCACACAGTTTCTGGAATCCCCTTTGAAACCTTTCCCAAAGGATTCAGTGGGATTGTGACCTATTTTTGGTATTGCAGCCTTGAAAGAATGGAATTATATTACCCGTCAGTAGTTTAGGAGCTGTTTTAAATAGAACTAACTAAAAGCAGCCATGGAGGAGAAGTCAGCAGCTACAATTTGCTTTTATTCTTCATTTTCTATTCTGTTGCCCCAAATACGGGACTGGGGGGAAAAAGCTGCGGAAAAACTCCCGTCTCTGGTTGGATGAGAATATAGGATGATACCAACTATTCAGCTCATTTCAGGGCCAGTGGCAACATCTTAAATCTCGAGTGACCTGAAAAACCAGTGGCTCTTTGTTTCCTCTTCTTTCACCCCGGTCTCTGTAATCCTTTCAACGGGGGCATAAATGGGTTTCTCGCAAAACGCTTTTTGGCTCAATGACCTATCTTAGCGATTTCCTCCAAACGCTCATTACCCCTTTGTGTGAAAACCACTTCCCTAAATTCTCTGATTCCAGCATCTTGATTTCCAAGTGCCTCTTTCATTATTCTTTTTTTTTTTTTTTTTCCCCCTTGCCACTAACAGGAATTTCTGAATACATCTCCTCGCAACAAATTAAATGAGGTTACAGCTCAGTGTCCCATCTGTACGAGAGCTTCAGCTCTGCTTTGTGCCTCGAATCTTTGAACTTTGGCTTTGTCCTTTCGGTTGTTGTTCTCTGAATGCGATGGCACGAGGACAAAATTAAAAAGCGCCGTAGCTGTTGCTGAATGGGAGGTGAATGTTGAACCCCCTTCTTGAAATGGAAATGAAAGCCTCGTCTTTTTTACATTCCTTTTCTCAAGCAACAGGATATTGATCTGCTGGGTTGAAGTCTTTAAAAAAAAAAATAAATAAATGCTCTTATCTTCCCAGTTTATTTTTCTGGAGGAGCATGTTTTAGTTATCTTTGCGTTTAGCGGTATGAAAGGACGTGGAGATCAGATTTAGGTTATTAGGGGGATAAATCTTGTGCTTCATTCTGTGCTTTCTTATCCTGCCTTGTACCGGTGATAAAAGCCGGGGGATGTGAAGCCAAGCTTTGAAAGTTTTTTTAGCCGCGGAAAAGGTTCCCGTTAAATGCCTATTTGAGATTAAAGTGAGATGCATGAAAACTGTTGATGTGTTGAGCCCAAGCGAGCGAGTCAAGTCCCTGTTCGGAGCCTCTCTGTGCTGTAGTACAGCGAGGCACAAATCTTCGTGCGGGATCTTTGTACGAGCACCGCGCCAACTCTTCCTCCTGGGCGTATTCTTCTGCGAGCTGCTACGCGAGAGCGAGGTGGGAGCTGGCGAAGTTGGACCTCTTTCCCAAGTTGCGGTGACTTCATAGTGGCTCTTCAGAGCAGCAAGCCCAAGGTTGGGGAGCTGGTATCTTTGTAGTATTGTTGCAAAGGGACCGTCTAAGTGCTTCCAGCTAACGGCGTATTAAAATCCTCCGCGATTTGGCTCTGTCGCTCTCTGCCCATCTCCGGAGCTTTCGCATTAGCGAAAGAGAAAAATTGGCTCCTCTACACTCGATGTCTGGTACAGTATTTTGAATGCCTTCTGGAGCATGGGATTAAAATTTAAATGCTGGAGGTCAGTCGAAGAAGGAAGTAAGGCAGCGTCCCTCGGTTGTTGTGCGATCTTATCCCGGTATTCTGTCACGCGCTGATAGAGTGCCAGAGCATATGGATCTCCATATGGTGACTCGTTCTGGTTTTCCACCACCTGTAGTCAAGTTGCTTTTCAGTCCCTGAATTTGCCCAAGAGATAAAGCAAAATAAGGACAGCAGCGAAATAAGACGGCGGTGGTAAAGACTGGAGTTTTACGTGACTTACTGTTGTTGCAGTAATTACTAGAAGAAGAAGGAAAAAAAAAAATAAACAAATGGATTTAATGAGCACGTCAGTAATTCAGGAACGAGTGATTCCAACACCTCATTAAAGGGGGTGAGGTGGGCTCCATACGCTTTCTTGTCTTCAAAAAGATCAAGTAATTTTTGTTTTGATTCAGCTTTAGTGAGAAGATGGAATTAAAGCAGGTTGGGCGGCTTTCAAAGCGATACTGCTGACTGGTTTAAATGTGTCTTCGTGCGTCAGAAATAGAGACGGGACAAATAACATTTACTGGGTTTGAATGATGAAAAAGCAAAATACATCCTATAAATCCATTTGCCGTCTGCTAAGGAAGGTTTCTTCAAAATATTAAGGCGTAAAATAATTTGTGTGTGTGTATTTAACGTCTTTCTTTTTTTGTTTTTTAATCTGATTTTCAAGCAGCTGTGTTACAGCTTTGGATGATGTAAAGCCAGGTAGTTGCATCACCGTTTATTGTAGGCATTCTCAGCTCAGTAGCAAGGTGATGGAGTAAGTTTACACCCTCATTACGATTTACCAGGCTTGCTCTGTCTCCTTGATACGCTAATTCTTCTTGGCAGAGTGGGGAGTAAAGAGGGAGTAACGTTGCAACACTCCCGTGCGGGTACGTGCCTCTCCAGATGTCAATAAGCAAATAGTGGTTCATCTCACCTTTCATCTTTGGAACGGTTTTGGCCAACCCACCATCTGTAGCTCAATGAAAGGTGGTTCTGCAGTGCCTGTAGGATGGATTTCTTCTAGGTTTGGGGCCTTCCTCACAGGTCACATGTAGCTTATCCGTAGGCTGTCCGCTGGTGTAAGGAGCAGATGCACAGTGTATAGTTTAGCTGGTGTGACCCCGAATCTTTAAAAGCCAGAGTCAGAGGATATAAATTTGACTACTTTTCTTCAGTCAGCTGTGTTTTCTACTGCTCACACATCAGCTCCAGAGAGGAGGACCCGTAGATGTCTCCTCTTTTTTTAATCCTGTTACCAAGATACTGCTGTCTCCTGATGCTTTCCATAGATTGCTTTCCATAGGTTACAGTTCTCATGCATATAGGTTGTTCTTGTGATGTTATGGGGATGGTGTAGCCTTTTCATGGGTTTAAGACTGTCTTTTTAAATTCTTCCATTGATAGTTGCTGGTAATGGTTTTGAAGTAAAAAAGAGTGGATTTAGATCACATGTGAGGAAGAAGTTCTTTACCACGAGAGTGGTGGAGCAGTGGAACAGGATGCCCAGGGAGGTGGTTGAGGCCCCATCCCTGGAGACATTCAAGGTGGGGCTTGACAGAGCTCTGAGCAACCTGCTCGAGTTGAGGCTGCCCCTGCTCTCAGCAGGGGGGTTGGAGCAGATGACCTCCAGAGGTCCCTTCCAACCCAGACATTTCTATGTGTCTATGGTAATGGTACCATCCACCTTTGCAAAAATCCTCCCGTGCTCATCACTCACCTTTTGACTACGTATCTACCCATTGAATGTTAGATCCTGCCCAAAGCTGCTTGGTTTTTCCCATACATTAGGGATAAGCAATGTGCTGCCTTGCTGCAAAGGATTATCAGTGGCTTTAGGTACTCTTGTCATATTTACCTTTCCACACTCCTACAGCCAGGAAGAATTTCATTAACTTCTTCTAAACTGTTTGTGCAGTTGAGCGATCTTGACTGTTTTGAGTGATGCTCCAAGGCTCTGTGTAGTAGGCAGCAGGACTTTTCACAGACAGCTCTGGTGTAACTATAAAACCGTGGTTGACATTTTTGGATGGGAGCTCTGCTTGATCCATGGAGCTGAGGTCTCCTGTAGGCAAAAACAGCTCATCCAATTCAGCAGGTAGATGCAAACCGCCGCATTGACCAGCTGGAAGTCTTATGTCCCCCCGGTGCCTTTTACCCTGTGCAGGAAATGTATCTTCCAAGAGTCTGACGTCTGTGGCCTTTCAGTACTTCAAGGGGGACTACAAGAAAGATGGGGACAATCTTTTTAACAGAGCCTCTTGTGACAGGATAAGGGGTGATGGTTTGAAACTCAAAGAAGGGAGATTTAGACTGGAGAGAAGGTAGACATTTTTGACACTGAAGGTGGTGAAATGGTGGCCCAGGCTGCCCCGAGAGGTGGTGGCTGCCCCAGCCCTGGCCCCATTGCAGGTGAAGCTGGACAGGGCTCTGAGCACCCTGCTCTGGTTGCAGATGGCCCTGCTCCCTGCAGGGGGGTTGGATGGGATGCCCTTGCAAGGTCCCTTCCCACCCAAACCATTCTATGCCTGATCTCCTGGTAGTCCTGTGTATGGTGCATAATGGCTCTCAGGGTGATCTTTCCCTAGGAGAGTTCTTCCATCTTCATCATCACAACTGTTTACGCTGGCAACTCACAATCTCTCGTAGTGTTCACCCACAGTCTCCTGTGGTGCTTTTCTTCTGTTATCTTTTTAAAAATTTATATTTCACGTCTTTGCTCAGCAGAGGATGTTTATTTTGTGAGTCAGCTGAAATGCAGAAGCTGTGAGAAGCTATTTTTGTTCAATGAAGTGTAATCTGTGGAGCGAAATGGAGCTAAGTGTGCTCTGCAGTAGCTGTCACGGGTGAATATGGTTGAGATACGGTGGCTACCAAGAAGGTGGAGATTCCCTTTTTACAAGGGGTCACGTGGAAAAGACAAGAGTTACTGGGTACAAGTTACTCCTGGGGAGATTCTGAATGGACACCAGAAAACAATTATTCACCACGAGAACAATTGGACATTGGAATAATCTCCCAAGGGAAGTGGTGGCTTCACCTACACCGGACAGTTTTAAGGCTCAGCTTGACAGGGTGCTGGGGCATCTCACTTAAACTATATATATATGTGTAGTTTACCTCAAAAGGTTGCACTAGATGATCCTTCAGGTCCCTTCCAACCTGGTATTCTTTGATTCTGTGAGATGCTACTTGTCCGTTACTGAGATGAGTGGTAGCACCAAACCTCAATTTTTTTTGTATTCCACTTCTCCAGATCCATTTTGTTGTCCAAATGGGTTTTCCTTTGTGGAATCGGGCTTGGAATTGGGATGGACGTGTTACCTTGACCAGAATAAAAGCCCACCCAACTCCTTACCCTTGGATCCAAAGGAAGCTTGATCTGGAAAGTCTTGGAAACAAGCCGAGTCAAAACATGGGCCAGATACTGCCATACACATGCCATTTGCTACCACTAGCAGTTGGGTTCTCTGCTCTGGTGCTGCTACAACGCAGTGTTGCAGATGTTGCAAGTGGTACGAGGCGTTGAGCGCTGGGATGCGTTCTGGGTTCCGGTGTCCGGATTGCGATGAGAGAGGTGAGCAGTATTTCATCACCCAAGAGAAGACAACCCTGGAGATGAAAGCGGTGGTTTCTGCTTTCCAAGACTGCTTGTGGCTGGCACTTAAATCATGCACGAGATGCTACCGGAGCGTGGCAGATCCTCCTCTGTATAAGAGTTTTAACCTATATTGGGTGGTGTTCGGGCTGTAAACGTTGAAGGCGGTTCAAGGAATTGAACGTGATAGGTAATGACTTCAGGAGAAATCAGAAGAGCTTTGCTTTTGCTATGTCCACACGGTTATTTTGCGAGGGCCTTTCTTCCCAAGTAATCGCCTGTGGAAAGGAAAAATTCAAACGTGTGCGTTTACTTTCTTACCTCTTATTTTATTTAAAAGCCCCAGTTTTTCTGTCCGGTTCCAGCTAGCAGAACAGTTTCAGTTAGAGTCCACAAATACTATCTTTTCACCTAATCAAAGCATTCTTTACAATTAAGAGTACCCAAAGTCTTGGGGGTTTGTATTTAATTTTCTGTCTGCTGGAAAACAAAACAAAACAAAAACCAGACAACTCCCATGAAATGAACATTTATTTTTTTGTTCCATTTCCAGCCAGAGTAGCAAATACATATCCAAGCCACCTCTGTAATGTTCCCCTTGCCCAGCAGCTCGCATAGGGGACAGGTTTTAATGCTTCAGTCCAGCTTTCCCAAGGCAGGAGATGTAGCCCCGCTGCAGAAACCCAGGAAATTATTGGAAAAATTTACTGAATTTTTAGCTGCTCCTCATGAAAACAGTCCCCATGTCTCCCAGGAAGGTCCTGGCTGGGCTGACGCTGTAAATGCTGCTCTGTGTGTACGGCAGCACATAGTGAAGTCATTAAATACAGTCAGTTCCCTGCACTCCTGAGCTTGCCACCAGATATGTTCTTAATGGATTGTTGTAGTTTTAATGAAATCCAGTCTCGCCGAATCACTGAACTTGCTTTCCCTAGGAAAGCTCTTTACACGGACCTGACAGATCACCTCTCCAGTGCTTCCAGACGTCCTGGCTCTCTAATTCTTCTCCATAATGAGTTTTGTGCTGCACGATAAAATATTCATGTTAAAATAGGTTCTAAACTAATTATCTGCAGCCAGCAGTTGCCGGTGCAGTCATTTGCTGTTAGCTTGGCTCAAGTTAATGGCTTATATTTCAGTACAAATAGTCCCTCCTGGCTGTTTCCTGTCACTGATTCTTATCCTAAGTGGAATTTCCATACGTGTTCAGAGCTAATTCTTAGGTCCAAAGGAGCTTTCTCCTACTTCTGCACCCCAGTCCTAAAGAGGAGGAGGTGTTATGTATTATGCAGTTGCTGCAACTGCTTTTTCCTTAGAAGCCATCGTCTGGTAGGTGTTTCTTCTGCACGCAGCGTGGTTGTACTCTGAGCTTTCTTTTGCCATCTGCATTTTTAGCAAAAACAACAAAAAAATAGACATTCTACATAGAGTGACCCATTCTGTTTGGGTGTTGGAAGGAAGGAAGCCAGCGACTCATCGTGGGATGAGTCACACCCCTAAATAATACATAAACACACAAATCCATAATACAAAAACATACACACCTAAATAATCTCCATTTTTATCTGGAGGCATCACGTGAAACTGCCTTCATTAGGAAATCATAGAAGGGTGGGGGTTGGAAGGGACCTCTGGAGATCATCGAGTCCAACCCCCCTGTCAGAGCAGGAAGATTCGGACTACGTTGGGTTTTTTTGAGCTTAAAAGCCATTTTTAAAGAGGAATATGATAGATGGAGGCTGAATAAAATGACACTGGGTTTCAAAAGAGCTAATGACTTTGAATTTTCAATAGTAGCTGGCTATTAAAACCTCCAAGGGTTTTTTCTCCCCAGTTTTCTCAGAGACAAGTTTGTATTAAAAATATTGACGGATTTTAATCTCTTAATATTGCCATATGTCCACATGCTGTAAAAATGTCACTAGATGTATGAATGGAATCGTGACTAATCGCATGTCCGTATGCCTAATTGTCGGTGGGATCAAGGCCTCTGAGTGCTAACACGGAAATCATTTCTATCTTATTTATTTATTTATATTTAATATTCATGTTTATAGCAAGTAATTTAAACAGCTTGCAGGACAAAAAAAAAAAAACAAACCAAAACCCAAAACCTGCTCTAGTCTATACTAATTTTTTCCCACATTAGTCCTAATGGGAGCCTCGTAATCTGACATGTCAAAGAAATTCATTTAGACACTTAAATTCACGATCGATTTGCAAGCGTGTTGTGAAATGAAGACAGACTCTTGCTACAAGTGTCTAAAGCTGTTTGATACCTGAAAAGATGATTCCATTTTCACTTGAACTTCATCAGATGTTCACAGATTTCATGGAGTCCGGTTGATCTTGTTCAGCTTCCCACGTAGCTTATGTGGTGCACTCTGTGGGAGCAGAGGGGATTCGCTTGACATCCATCTGTAAAATCGTAGACCTTGCACCATGTGCAGAACCTCTCCACTGTCTGCATGGGTCACTCCACCTTGTGCCTGATCTGCTCATTTTCCCATTCCTTTGTGTTATTTATTGTGACATTTCGGCATTAAACCAAGATCCAGAGCTTCACAGGGCACCGTCTTTAGCTTTGTGCGTCGTTATGGGCACCTCTGAGTTCTTTCATTTGTGGACTTTGAGCTTTGGTCAACATAAGTTTGCAGATGAGACCAAGCTGGGTGGGAGTGTTGATCTGCTGGAGGGTGGGAGGCTCTGCAGAGGGGTCTGGATTGATGGGCCCAGGCCAGTGGGAGGAGGGTCAAGCAGGGCAAGGGCCGGGTCCTGCCCGTGGGTCCCACCAACCCCCTGCAGCGCTCCAGGCTGGGG
>JAAGNO010019081.1:0-42061 GCA_033439905.1 Ceryle rudis
CTCTGCTCCCCGCTATCTGCCCAGCGGGTCACGGCGCCTTCTCCGTGAGGGGGTGTGTGCCTTTCCCGGGTAGAGGCCCCGGCTTCCTTGCCCGTCTTCTGCCTCCCTTCAGCCATGGGAGCGGCTTCCCGCCTCCTCAGCCCTCACAGGCCTCCGGCAGTGTCGGCCCCCCTGCACACACCCGCACGGCCGGGACAGGCCGGTTCCCCCGCACCCACCCGTGACGGGCCGGCCCCCATAGGGCCCGAAGGGCACGGGGCGGCGGGGCTTCCTGCAGCCTCACCTCGTAGCCTCGTTCTCTGGTGCCCTGCGGCTCCTCCAAGTTTTCAGTGCACTCTTTCCCACTAACCAGTTCCACTCGCCGGAGGCGGCCCGCAGGTCTGGGGGTCTCCTGAGCTTCCCCGTGTCAGTCACCCCGTCACCCCCCTTCCCACAGCTTCTGCTCCCTGTCCTGTGCTCAGCACGGGCTTATTTCTGTCTTCTTCATTCTCTGTGAAACGACGGGTTCTCCCCTGATACCCCGACATCTCGCAAGCTCCCTGGGTGTTGCCAGTCCTTATCCTCCCTTTTTTGTTTTCTTAAAGGCCATGATGTTCCTTTTTGGTAGTGCTCCATCTCATCTCTGGAAAAAACCTGTATTTAGAGAGGAAGAAGTTTGGCTGGTGGTGGAGGGGAGTAGGAGGGCTTTCCTTTGAAGTAAGCATCAAAATAGAGTAGGTTATGACTGGACTTTGCACTTGTGGCATGTTTGTCTGTGTCTACATGTGTGCTATGGCTAAATGGGGTCCAGTGTGGAGTCAGAACTCTAAAGAAAAAGTCCACAAGTGCAGAACACCTTAAATAGTGTCTCTGTACAAACTGGTAGGGTATTTGATACTTGTGTGTTTTATGACTTCTTGTTTGGAAAAAAAAAAAAAAAAAATCATGTGAAGATGAACTTAACTGCTACAACATTAATAAATAGTAAATGTTCAAATACTCTCAGACAAGGTGCATTAAAGATTCAAATGCTTTTAATTGTCTTATTTAATGCTGATCACAGATGCGGAGTTTGGAATTGTAGCGGCTTAATTTCCTTTATCTGCTGAACTAAGGGAGCTTTAATGTTGCTTGTGCCAAGGGCCAGCAATGTTTTTACCCTGTCTTATTAAGATAGCTACTGAAGGCCACTGTTTCAGCGATGATTCTTCTTCTCATACAAATACTGATTAACCAAAGCTGGACTGATACTTTCTAATTTTATATAGCATTCTCAACAGGGTAATCGCTTGCAGAACTGCTATTAACATGGCTTGGATTGGGGATAGCTCAAGACTAGAAAAGGTGTGCAGGATATTACACCTAAGTTATGATTAGTAGTGCTTATGAGATGGTAAGAAAATAAATGCTGTATTGTTCCAAAATGATATAGGTCTCTGGTAAACGCTGCTTCTCTGCAGATCAAGGGAATTACTGAAACTGATAAAGTAGTTTGATTTACATGTATGGTCCAGTTGTCAGTCTTCAGCAGGGTAAAGAGATTTGTTTGAAAAGACTACCGTATAATCATACAGGATTCTTGTTTGTAACTCAGTTCCTTCACTTTCACTATGTGTTATGATTAGAAATTTCTCCTCCAGTAAAGGAATGAATTAAACCAGAAAACATCATTGGTAGAAAGCAGTTGCAATTCCTTGCCTTTCATTAATGGAAATTAATTTCTACATGGGACTCTGTAGCAAACTGGTAACTTGAAATGTCAATAGTCTGGATTTACTATGTTCTCCTGACTTCTGAGACAATTGAAAAGATGTGGCGTTGCTGTTGTTATTTAAATCTAGACAACATAATAATGACTAGAATTTTAGTTATGTCTGAGAAACAAGCTATATAAAGTCTGGTTCCAGGTACGAGTTAATTTTTAATTTGTCTTCATGCTTGTTTTCTGGGTTTGAAGTTGTCAGTTAAAGCTTGACATTTAGACCTTTCTGGCTTTATTTTTAGGAAAGAGAGATGAAAATGTAACTCTCTATAAATTTTCTTACTGTAAGTTTCAGATTTCTCATGTATTAGCTTATTATTTTAAGATGTCCGAACTGGCCGTCCATCACCAATATCTCTTCCAACTGATAAAGTCTTCTGATGCTTTTATATGGGAAAGTTTAACAAACTTGCATTGCCTTTTGTCATTCTGGATTAGAAGCTCCATGAAAGCATTTCAGTCATCTGAAGATAACAAATCCTCTAATAAATTGTGCATTTTTCTTAGGATCTGCGGGCTGCTCTTGTAGCCCACTTCACAGAATAGACGTAGGGCATCAATAATGCTTAGTAGAGAGAGGTCTGGGTTTTGTTTTCTTTTTCCTGTGGCAGCAACTTTGACATTATTACCTGAAAGCTCCATGGGAAAAGGGTGAAACAAACCAGTACGTATACCTTAAGACCTTGTTATTACCAGTCCAAAAATATGCTAAAACTTCATCCAGAAAACAGTCAAAGACTTGCTTCTAACATATCTTACGGTGTGGATGTTCTAGGTGCTTTCTTTATAGAATGACTGGAACAAGTGGGTTTAGATAAATTTTCAGAGATTATGTAGTGTAGTAACTAACTTTTTCGGTAAAAGAACTCATGACGTACACCTTGATAACTGGTTTTGTTTTCTTTTTTTTTTTTTTTTTTTTTCCTCTTTTTGTCTCTTAGAAATGGGTCTGCTTTCAGAAGATGCAATGCACTAGATGTGGTTCTGGGAGCAGGATTAGTCATGGCATCAGAACTATGTAAAACAATCTCTGAGGCAAAGCTGGAAAGGCACAAGAACTTGTTCTTAAATTACCGAAATCTCCATCATTTTCCTTTGGAGTTACTGAAAGATGAGGGGCTGCAGTACTTGGAGAGACTTTATATGAAAAGAAATTCCCTGACCACATTGGTACGACAACCTCTTTATTGTAATGTTTTCTGTATGTATGTTTAGGAATTCTAATTTTGAAATAGAAAAAAAACAAGATAATGTTAAAAAAAAAAAATCTTAGCGCAAATCTGATCCTGAATGATGTCCTCTGTTACCAAAGATGAATATTCGGTTGTATTATGTTTGAACTTGCACAGGTAATGTAGAGTATAATAAATGAAAGTTTGTGATGTTTTACGGTTACCCTTTTGAAGCTTTGTGAAGGTCTGCTTATGAAGTTTGTTGTTTGGGGTTTTTTTAAATTGCTACAAATTTTGCTCACATCAGTGGTCAGGCCTTTCTGTCATTAGCTGATACCGAGTAGGTGTAGTCTCCTTTCCTTCATTAGGCTAAACAATTTTACCTTGGTGCGTGCATTATTTTAAAGACATCCTCAGTCCCAGGGTCTAATTCAAAGCTTTTTGTTAAGGTGCCAGTGAAAACTTGTGTCTGTGGGCTGCAACTGATAGGAGAACAGGTAATTTCAGGGTTGCAGCATTTTCTGTTGTGGGTTGTTTTGTTGTTTTTCTCTGAACAAATCGTTACCCTGAATGAATGTTGTGACCTCGGGATTCAGTGTGGGCTAGTTAAATGATTGTGTGATGTATTCTAAACTTGTAAGACTATGTAGAGTCAAAATGTGTCACTGTCAATAGGGTCAAGTCTCCAAGTAATTAATTTTTTTTTTTCTGAGGGGTCTTCCATGGTCTGACAGGTAAAATAATAGCCAGGGCAGAGAAGCTGGAGGGCCTGACTACTTAAAAGTCACTAAAGTTCCAACACTCCAGTTTAAGGAATAGTGTTTAAAGCTTTGACAGTGATACATTAGAATTCTTCAAAAAAAGTAATTGCTTCTTGTGCCAAAAGCTGAAAGAATTATGCCCTTTTTTTAAATCTTGAATGAGTCACTTAAGCTTGTATGTACTGTAGAGAATTATTTTGGCACTTTTTGGTTTTAGGCAAGTCCTTTGCCGAATAATGTAACGGGCGGATAGGATTTGTGGTTACAAATTAAAGCTGCTTTAAATATTAACTGAAGACTGTAAACAGCTCTGCTTTGATACTTTGTGAAATTCAGTGGCTGTTTAGTGGTGTAAGGTTCATGAAGCTCATACTGCTCAAAAGGTGAAACAACAGTAAGGAGAGTTTTCCATGTCACTTTTCTGATGTACGTGTTAGAGCCTGGTTTTCTTTTTCCCAAAGCAATTATAAAATAGAAACCACACCAGAGTCTTCGAGGTACCAGTTCAATTCTGTTTTCCTCTCAATATTTGTTAATACTACTGTCCAATAGATGTGTAATATGGCATAAGACTAATTAACCATGGTTACTGTCAACAGAAGATGTCTCAAACAAGGGAGGCAGCTCTTGTCCAGTACTATTTACTATTGTAATTGAGACCTGGGATAAAGGAACTGAAACGATACTTTAAATATAAATTTTACCTAGGTGAAATGACTTGGAAACAGCATGAAGTAGAACACTAGGATTCAAAATGATCAGAGTAACTTTCTCATAATATGAGTTGGTGGGATCTCATTCGCTATAGCTAGAACCTAGGCAAGCAAAATTGGGTCTAATTCACCGAGTGTCTATTCCGCAGAATAGATGTTGGCAGTTGTAGTGGACCAAAACACATCAAGTCAGAAGCGTGTTACTGTAAAAAGTCATCTGCCTTTTTTGGAACGTAGAAAGTTTAACTAGCCTCCATTAGAAGCAGAAGGGAATAGTTATTGGATACTGTTAAAAGCACAAGCTGGAGCAAAGACTTCAGTCGGTGTGTGGGGGGGGTGGTTCATACTTATGAACAATCTAGGTAAATTGGAAAGAACCTAGAAAGTGTCAACAAGGGAGTTTGAGAGAATGTGCCCTATGAGAGAAGGTCGAGAGATGTAGGTTAATTCTGCTTGCAAAAGAGAGGACAGAGAAGTAAAAATACAGAGTGGTAGGAGTGGGGCAGAGCAGATGTAATTGATATTTTTACAAAAGCGGTATTTTTGTGATGATTTTTATTTTTGCTGGTAGGACAAATAATACTCTCAATTTCATTAAAGAAGTAGTAAATTAGTTCCGAGGTGGGGAGTGCAGGGGTGGGAATGTCATCTGAGAGTAGCTGGAAACAAATAGGTGATTGAAGAAGTTGTAGTCCTTTCACTGAGACTTTTTGAAAGAGCAAATGTACCTGTTTCTTTGAGAGGTGATCCTGTCTGAGAAGAGCAGTTTTAATGTCTCTTTCAGCCCTGTGCTCCTTTGATTCTGTGCAAGATAATGAATATTAGCTTATTGATAAATACTTTAAATTGCATATGCATTATTAGCAATTATCAAAACTAAACCTGAGCTATATTTCCTTAAAGCAAAGTGATACTTCTGTCCTACTGATTTATTCCTTCAAAGTCGGGAAAAATGTTGATTAAATCACCTTTTGTTCTTTGCTCTTCTAAAATGACCGTAGTCCTTGACAGATGGTTCCTGTGTAAGTCTGGAATAGTTACACTGACAGAATTTACACATACCCTGTCTAAGAGTAATTTCACTTTTATCTTCATTGACAAGACAGAAATGCTAGAGGGCTCTGACATAATGAATAGATCAAGAAGCTATATAGCACACCTGTATCCCAGCATCAAGTCTTTCAGTGTCTCCTCGTTTAATGCTTGACCGATAACATTAGCCTTTCAGTAATACTATTTCCCCATCTATTAAAATGAAATACGTGTTTGCCTTGATGGCACTGTCAGAAGCATGATCTCGCCATACTAAAGAACAGTTGTTCTTAACTGACTAACTCAGAATATGCAGTGATGTTCAGAGCAAAGAGATCAGTGGTGTACCTTTTGAAAAATGTCCAGTGGGTGTGAGGGCAAGGCAAACTTCATAAAATTGGTGCTAGAATCGACAATTCATTTATTATCAGTGTTACTGTCATGTCACCAATAGAGACCAGAATTTTAGCTCTCAATTGATGGATCACGAACAGGGTTTTTTTTTTAATCTTCATTTCAGTGTAGAATGTTGTATTGAACAACTTTGACTCAGACCCATTGTTATTGTGGTGCTCAAGAAGATACGACTGCCAGGATGCATTCCTGTGCAACCTGCTCTGGGTGAACCTGCTTTAGCAGGGGGGGTGGACGAGATGATCTCAAGGTCCCTTCCAACTCCTGCCTTTCTGTGATATGCAGAATTTCTGTTATAGACTTGCTGAACTGTAAAGTTGTCTCTCCTGAGTTTAGCTTTCTTACAGCATGAAGTAGCTAAAGCAAAAATAAGAGTATAACCTTCATGTATAGTGTGAAAACGGTTCGGAGTGAGGTTAGTGTCCTTGTTCTGATGAAGGGTATAGGGTAACAGTGAGATGTTAGCTTTTTTTTTTTTTTCCTTGCATTCTCTTTGTTAAATTAAAGCTTTAAGGGTTTTTTTGGTGTTTTTTTTTTTTTTTTTTTTTTTTTTTTGTGCTTGGGCATGTTGCTGCCTTTGCATATTTTCCCCAGTTTAAGTTTTTCTCTTTAACTAAGTAAAATAACATTCTGTGACGAGGACATAACTGTACTGTAGTAAACCTTCCAGCAGGTGGCAACAATGGATTACATATAACTTGTTTCTTGGCTCTTGATCTCAAGGGTTTTATTTATTGAGCCATCATTTGCTGTTCCGTAGTTAAAAAAACCCTATTTTTTGTATTTAGATCTAGGATGTGGCATGTTTGCTACATAAGAATATTATGGCAATAATTTTCAGGTTAGCATATTCCTTTATAATAAATTTATAAGCACAAAGTAGTTTTGGTAATAATATACCTTAAATTTATACAACAGTGAAAATTGCTAGGTTTTTTTAACAGGAAATTCATCATGTGATTAAGCTGCTTTTAGAATTCATTTGTTTCTCCAAGTATGTGTATTGTAAAAATGTTTTTTCAATAAAATATTTCTATGTTTCAGGTAGATATCTTAAGCAATAAAGCTGTCTTAACCTTGAATTATTTTGAGTATGGTTACCAGCATGACTTCTGAACCGGGCGAAGATGATTTTGTGTTACATGTTTATGGTTATAAATGCTATCAAAAAACAGAATTGCAGCTAGGGATCAGTTAGCAGCTAGGAAATTATATGCATGTTAATATGTAAATATGTAAATCTAGTTTGATGGATTCAGCACTTCTGGCTTGGTGGTAATTGATTAATCCTCACAAAGTTTGTAGGTCATTTCCCAGTTTAGCAGCATTACAAAATAAAACACATTACAGTTAAACATCTTGTATAGTCCTTGTTCTGCTGTGAAGTCTGTAAAGGTTGCAAGCTTCTCAGCAGTCTCTTGGCTTCAACTAACTCAATAATATTTGAATATATTTTGAAAAGTAAGGTTTTGATAGTCCATCTTTTTCAGCCTCAGAAGCCTGGCTATCGTTTATTTGGTCATTTATTTGGACAGATTAATGTCACTTCTAGGCCGTAGCGCTGTTTCAGTAGCTAATTGCTCACCCTTGATATATCCCAGATTGCACTGATGGAGAATGTGCTATCTGGGGATGTGGAAACAGGGGACTGTATACAAGCTCCTTGTTGCCATTTCTGCTGTGACTAGCTGCTGACATGTTTTAGTATGGCTATTAAAATGAGCTGGGTACACAATATGTGTGTGTCTGTTTTTGGTTTTGTTTTTTTTTTTTTTTCTTTTGAAACCTAAAAAAATCTCTTAACTCTTTTTCAGCCAGAAAACCTTGCACAGAAGCTTCCAAACCTCGTGGAATTGTGAGTTTGTGTAGGAGTTCTAATATACTTTTATTATGCTGCTCCATCTTATCTTAAAATACTGCTAGAATGTATTGCTTGTACATAATCTACCTCTTAAGTGTGAAGAGTTTTCTTGGAGGGCAAGAAAGAATAATTTTTTTGTTAGGTTTTTATTTTTTTGTCTCACCTGAAGGATGTATGTTCAGATGTATTCGGTCCCATGTTAATATTTTTATATATATAGTTTCTTGCTTATTGTATAACAAGAACTGTTACAGAAATGTCTACACTGCTAAGGGAAACAATGCTTACTCCCCAGCTCCTCTGCAGACTCTTGTCACTATGATAAAGCACTAGAGCCTCCAAATCCAGCCCATTCCTCCCTGCCATTTCTACCCCAGTTACCAGAGTTACTATTCTCTCTTGCTGATTGTAGAAATTAGTGGATTTTTTTGGAGCCAAGTCACAGATAGTCCAAGAGAAGCAGGAATGTGGTAGTAACTGTGTAATGATGACTGCTGTAGGCAGAATAGTTTATCCAAGCTTGTCCAAAGAATGGATGTCACGTGAACTGTATTATTTTGGCAATTAATTTTAAACTGTAAGCCCCTGAGTCAATGTTTTCTTCCCTTTTCTTGTAAGGTTACAATTTCATTATATGGTAGGATTGGCAGTGAGAGGGTTAAAAGGGTCATCCTCTTTCCCCCTTTTAACTTACTTGGCTCACTTTCAGTTGAGTAACCGATGGACCATCGATTCTGTTTATTTAATGGAAAGCTCCAAACAGGAGGAGGTGTGTATCTGAGGAGTCTAATGCATTCAGCTGTCTGATCTTGTCATCTTAATTTGGCCCTTGAAACCACACCTTTCTGGTACATGCAACCACAGTATAATTGTACTGTTTCATAGGTCACTGCAGTCTCCAGCTTGATTAAGAGACAGTCTTGTCTCATCATGCTCGTGTCTTGAGAGTATGTTTATGCTCTGAAGCAGTAAAATAAATATTTTTGTATTTGAGATACTTAGTATGTAATGATTTGCCATGGGGCATCAGGAAATCTCCATGTTATCTGATGGTGCCTTTAGGAAAACCTGTATAAATTACAGCTTAAAATATTCTCTTCCAAACACTGAACTGTAGGAGTCAAAACTAATTATTTGAAGTTCAGTAAACTTAGTTGTACCACCATTATCCCACACATCTGGTGGTCTAGAGAGAACTGCAGTGGGCCTGTGGTTTGTGTAGCTTGAATAGTACAAGTCAGTTTTTGCTCAGACAGTAATAGACATTTTGTTGATAAATAAGAGACCACAAATTAAGGATTTATTTAAAGAATAATTTGTTACAGTAGCTTTACGTTTTGAAAGGCAAACTTAACTGATTTTCATGAAAGTTACATCCATAGCTATTTACTATGTAATCTTAATAACTCCACTATTGTCTTTGTTTCGTTGTATATTGTGTCCCTCGTCCTGGGATACTAGGTGTAGATCCTCATAATAGACTTTTTTTTTTAGCTTGAATGAAATATTTCACAAGTATTTTCAGTAACTACAGCTGAAATAAGAATTCTTCTCACCCTGAGGTTCTATATAAGGTTTTCTGCAAACATATCTGCTATCCTTATGTTTGTTACATTTTTAGTAAACTACAATTTTTACAGAAAAATAGAAGGCTCAGATGCTCCATGCAGTTGAAATGTTAATATATGTCTTTTTTCCTCTTGTTTCCTGAAAAGATAGGCTCCTAATTAGGAAATGCTGTTTGAATAGCATGGAAAAAATACACTGTACAAATAATTTCCATGTGTGCTGAAGCAGTTGGACATCAAGTACTCGCTATTCCTTTACAATTAGATATCAATACTTGAAATTTTTGTTACTGTTCTACAAGACTCGTTTGCTCATTTGCAGCAATGTTGTTGGAAAACTGTGTATAATGTTACTGGTAGTACTGGCCGTGCTACAGCAGAGGGTGCTGAATGCTTTTAGTGAACGATCTGCCCCCCTCTTCAGGAACTACCTAAATGACTGTGTTAGATTGGGTTTTTCTTTTGAAAAATGTACTCTGGGTTTGAAAAATCTGCTTGCAGTGAGTAGATCGTGTGCTTGTTTTTTCAGTCAGTAAAGATATAGGAGTTTATGTGCAGGGCAAAATGTTTATAATTGTATAACTTGTGTGGGTTTGGGCTTTTTTTTCTTGTCTTGCCCAGCATTTAGTGTGGAATAACAGGGTGATCAAATATGGTTCATTCTGGTTATTGTGTCTTCTTTATTCTCTTTCCTTTTTGTTTTCCAATTATGACTCTCAAAACTAAAGCCCATTATTATCGTAACTGTGAATGTTTTGTTTAAAATAATTGTATGTAAGTATGTAATTGTATGTATTCTCTTTTATTTTTATGTTAATCATTTAGTAGTCTAAGTGAAATTTAAGTACCTATCCATTGCCAGTTTACACAGTTTCCACAGCTTTTGTGGTCATAGAGGAATGGCTTTGAGGGTGCTCTTTCAGTCTGAAATTGGATATTTTGCAAACTGATTATGTAGCAGAAGTCCTTGAGGGTAACAGGTGGTGTCCTCTGCTTTTTTCTCCTCCCCCCAGGTACCTTCATTCAAATAACATAGTTGTTGTACCTGAAGGTAAGTAATCTACCAGCTCATAAGTGGCAGGAATCATAAAATATTCATTTTTCTTCTCTGAAGAGGCCTATTTTTCCTTTATTTTCCCATAAAACATTAAAGATTTTAATACAAAATATACCAGTCTAGCTCTTAGTCGGTAATATCCTTGTTTATGCTATGTTAAATTCTTTTAATGAATTCTCAAATGCACCTAAATGCTGTTTGCTTCAGTCCTAATTGCAGAAAGTGAACAGTCTAAATGGCACTTATCTACGGGAACAAAAATCCAGAGTGTCTTCTACAGAATACCCTGCTGGTTTAGATTCTGACAGATTTGAACCCTGAAGTAGCGAGAACTTTTACTAGTTGCTCTTCCTTGTCTTAAATGTAGAGTTGTGTGCCCAGCTTCAGGAAAGTACTTGAAAGTCTTTCTGAATATATACATCAGACTCAAAGCAAAGGAATGGAAAAAGTGATTTCAGAGCTGAATCGTCTGAGGGGAATTTAGAGATGGGAGTATTCTGTACGTTACTGTTGATTTGTTTGGGTTGGTTTTTTTTCTTTCCTGTCTCACTGCCAGCAGTACTGTTTGTTAGATAGATAAGCATTTCCACAAATTATGTCATTCGGTTGTGAGACCGGCTTTAATACGCCAAAATGTGCTCAGACGTAGGTGTTAGGTACTGTGGCTTTTTATCCTCTCATAGTCCTGTTAAGATTTTTAACATTACTGTCGGGTCACATTCATGTTTTAATCTGTTCTCTCATAAGCCATTGGCTCCCTCGTTAAACTGCAGTTTCTGGACCTAAGTGATAATGCCCTCGAAATTGTGTGTCCAGAGATTGGCCGCCTGAGATCTTTACGTCATCTTCGCTTGGCTAACAACCAACTGAAGTATTTACCTGCAGGTAAGTACAAATGCGTGAGGGATTACTGCAGTGACAAATTCCCTTTGAACTTAATGTGCATAGTGATCTGCTTTAGGTTTATTTGTATCTTACAGTTGAAGCACTGTACAACTTGCTTTTAAAGACTAGGCAGGAGCTGCCGTTATATGTATTGTACTAAATATACTCTGCTCTAAGAAAAAAGCTGCGCTCTATGTACATTCTTCTGAAGTGGGGAAAAAAATGTATCTATTCAACAGCCTTTGCCATTGTATCAAGTAAATATTGAACTTCCTTCAGAAGACACAAAATGCCAAGGACAACTGTCGTTATGATAAAATGATGTTTCTTCCAATTTTCCAGAATATAAAGAATTCCAGGCCTTTTTGCCCAAGAGCCCCATTCTTGTATTTTCTAAAAAGACACATGTCTAGTAGGTTTGCCTGTGGTGGTTCTACCTCACTATGACTGTAAATAACAAAAGTTTGTCTTGCTAGTTTATAATAAAAAAGCAAAATTTATTCAAAGTAAATGTGACACGAAGTCAGAAAAAGCTTGCCATAGGCAGATTTTTTTATTTTTTTTATTTTTTCCTTCTAAATACTTTGATAAGCAGATATAACTGCTTACTCTTCTTCCATTGCCCTTATATCTTTCCGGATAAGGTGATGGTGGTTGTAAAATATTTTTTTTAATTTTTTTAATCTTTCTCTGGTGTATTTGTATTTTCTGATCTGCAGAGATGATAAAAGTCTTAAGGCCAGCATTTCAGAAAAACTGGTCTAACTTAATCTAACAGGATTAGCTTTTGGTTCTAATTTTAACTAACTTCTCAATGTGGCCTTTATTTGTTTCTAAGTTCACACTGCTTATCCTCAAGAATATATTGCAATAGCTCCTTGAAGTTTTGGATGCAGAAATCTAGCTGTCCCTTCCTTGTGTGATTCTAGGCATAATAAGCTTAATCATCCCTTCACTTGTTATGATTAGAAAGGAAAGAAAAAAATCTGACTATGTAAATGCTCTGGAATGAAATTAGATAAACCTGTTAAACATTATGACCCAAGGCCAATAAAATTTCCATCAGTTTTCAGATGTCCTACATTCAAAAGAAAGGAGTGACTTGAGTGTGCTTTATGTTCCTCAAAGATAATTTACCTTATGGTGCTGTACCATGAAAGAAAGGCTTGTTCAAAGAAAAAGTGACGCATTTTCTGCAGAACTTCACACATTAACTTAAAAAGGTTCCAAAAAAGACTTTCAAAAGGATAATTTACATTACTGAAGAGTCGATTTTGAGTCTACCACATTTGATTGGGAACTATCAGCTGCATAGACGTGCTGCATTTAATTTCTCCTGAAGTTAACAAAATGTGAGCATTGTCCCAAAGTGCATTTTAGTTCTGTGTGCGTGAAAATTTTGCTTGCTTAGAAATAATACTACTGTTGCCTACTTCTGAATCGGAGAATCCGGTGGTGTCTGGTCTTTCTGGTTTTGCTGGCAGCGTACCATTGGTTTATACATGTGCCATTACTGCTATCGTTACTAATCCTGTCTGTTCAGATGCTGTCACAATCAACATGACTGGATGTCTTGCAGTCTGAGTGTTATCAGTGCCAGCAAGATTAATCTTTTACTTACACTGGAGAGTTTGCCCACTGGAGAGTTAATCAACTGCATTGAGTGTTTCCTCAACATAACACTTCCTGAAGAGAGCTTCCAAACATATTTTCAGAGTTTTTCTTTGTAAAATTGCAAAGATTTCAAAGATGATTTAGATAACAAAATCTTTGAGTTTGAAAATAACATTCATGTTCACCAATTAAAAAAAATAGTAAGTTTTGATGAATTATTTTATCCTTAATTATATTGGTAGCATGAATCTTCATGTTAGTGTTAAATAGTGTTCTGTCAGGAAAGCTAGCAAAGTTAATAAAATAAAAGCAAAACCTAGGATGAGATGTGATTTCACTGCACTGCAGCATCTTGCTGTGTTAACAGCTTTCTTTACAGCAGATACTGCATTCCAGTGCATTGTTAGGGAAAGACAGCTCTTAATTGCTCTTAATTTATCATAATATAGCTATAAGATGTGAATAATTATAGATTATCTACGTAAGTTATACATAATAAGATATAATTTAGCTTCTACTAGTGCAGCTTGTGCAAAATTTAAAGATCTGTGTTAAAAAGCAGCTTTCGGGTATAGGTGATGGTCATTTATGTCAGTACCTTTTCAAAGCCCATGACCATCATTTTCTTTTGTCCTGCATGTATCACACAAATGGCAGTGAACTGTTTGTCACAGCAGAGGATCCAGTTAAGAAAGGCTGATCAGTATTCACCTTGTGTAACCTTATAGGCCAACTTGCAGCATAATGATGTCATTACATAAAAAGCTTACTTTGGAGTCATTGCCCTGGCATTCCTCTTGTCTCTCCCTTCCCAGTGTCTGGTGTTAGAAGTAACCCTCGGTCTTTGTTGAAACTCCATGGGTATCTATGAGGATACTATTAGTAGCATCCTTAATCAAGTGCTAAAAAATGTCTTCATTACAACTGCAGAGCAGTTGGATGGTAAATTGGTACATGTTTGCCGTTAAGTGGCTGAACACCCACACTTTTCTATTCCATTTTATATTTTCAGAATGATTCTCTGTTGTGTCTTCCTTAATTGTGATTAAGAACTGAACAGTGCAGTTAATAGCATATGTTGATTCATTATCCGTTTGTAATGTTTTTGTTCCACAGTTGTGCTCTTCACATTCATTTTTAGTACTTAAGATTTGCCTTGTAGAAATCTAGCATAACTCTAATCTTAAAACAATTGAAATAGTATGTGTAGTGAGGGTAAAGATTTATGTTTTCAGTCTGATTGTAGACATTCTTTGCACTTGGTTGACCTTGTGCTGCAGTTTATCTTCAGTGTTACGGGCAACGTTTTAGTCTCCAAGTACCTATTTTTATAAAACTTGTGAGAATTTAGTAGTGAAGACCTCCCTCTTCAGGTTTGGTTATGATCATCCAACTAATTTTAGAAAGTTACTTCGAGAGGAGGTGGGAGAGCATGATGCAAACACATGGCAGACAGCATGAATACATACCTTAATTTCCTGGGGAAATTTGCTGATATAGGACTGTTCAGGGGGAAAAGGGTATTAGGTGAAGCATGGAAATTGTGTTCCTTGGAGATTAAAAAGCGCTTTCTATGTTGTGGCATTCTTGTAGTGTCAATGATAATCCTACTTTTGTGCTTATTAAACACTACCAGCTCTGTGTTACCCGTGAATAAGATCGTGTATTTTGGCCTCTGGGGACTTTAATTGTGCACTACCACTGAAACGATGGGACTTCCATCAAGCATCATTAAATTGTTGTGAGAATTGTTGAAAGATGACTAACTCAACTTGATGAGAAGTAAAGAGAAAAATATGTCTGGAATAAGTGTATTGAAATTGAAACATAAAATGGCTGGAAGAAAATGCTTTGTGAAATTCTCGTGAAGTCATGTTTTGAGTATACTTTGGATAAGGTTAATAAGGGGACCAGCTTATGCCTAATGCAGAGTCATCAGTATCTAGATTCTGTGGTAATCAAGATCACTAACTGAGAGACTCTCTTTGAGAGGAGAGCTGATTAAAAAGAGTTGCAGATAAATAAGATGAGATTTAATATTACAAAGTTCTCTTGAGCTTTTTTTTTTCATTGAAATGCACAGCATTTCTTTTGTTCTGCAGATGGTGTATCTTACAGCTTCTGTCTTTATTTCTTGGTTCTTTTATTTGGCTCTGGTATATGTAATTCTTGAACATGAAGTAAAGTTTTGTTAGCTTTCTACTATTTAACTGTAGCACTTAAATATTCTAAATTCCTGGGTGTCATTTGCGAATATATGATGCCAAAGATCTTACTTGAAAAAAATCTTAAGAGTTGCAGTATAAACAAATGACGGCTATTCATTTATATTTTTACATTAGTTCATGTATAAGCTTGACGTAGAGCTGACATTCCATTTTCATAGTAGCTTAACTCTTTTCTTGGGAGATTTATCTTTTTTTCAGAGAATTGATGTCTGAGTTCAATTTAGAACTGTAGGTAGTCCTAGCTGAGTGTGCTGTCAGAAGTAAATTTCCTGAATCTTCTCACTTAACAATGACTAATTAGAAAGTTCCTCTTTGTTTCTGATGTTTCTAATGCATATCATACTTCAGCTTTCCATCCTTGAGAAGTTATATTTATTTTCTCGTTAAGAATTATTTCATCATTTTAAAAAAAGAAAAAAAAAAAATCCAGTGAGATGTACTGGAAAAAATTATTCTTCCATTCTGGAGTCCCAAAGACAAGGTTATCTCTCAGTTTTGCTGCGTTACCATTTATATTCGATTTGACTTTAGCCTTGGAAACTTTTGATGTGAAGTGGTGGCTCATCAGGTTTATATTTTAGTTTTGTAGTTAGTAAATGCACGTTTAGACAACAGATGACTTAAAAGAGGGATGGTTATACTCAAAGTTGGACTAAAGTTTCGTATTTGCCAAGGATAAGATTTTATTTTTTTGCGTTGCATGTTGCTTGAGAGATACTTCTTAGAAATGGCAAGTTGTAGCATCTTGTTCTAAGATTTAATTAAAAATGAGGTTATGTTTACTCAGCACATGTTGGAGTTAATTATAGATTTACTAAAATGAAAAGCTTAATGTTTTGCCAAGTCAAGAGCAAAAGCTAAGTAATTAAACAAAGAATAGGGTATGGTTTATGATCCCAGCCCATCTTTTGGCAAAGTTCCCTTTAAGAAGGGGAAAAAAAATAGTATCAGCAGTTGTGTTTAAACAGGCTAGACCAAGTTTCCCTTTGTTTGTTGTCAGGGAACTCTTAAAACCCAAGAGCTGAATGCATTGATCGGGGTGGAGGGGAAATGCAGTCAAGTAATACCAAACTTCCTGTAAGCTGTGTGATGCTGTTTCTTTACTCGGTAAAGTGCAGGTGACTGGGGAGCACCAGCAGTTGCTGTTGCTGGAGGGCGGGTACTGCAAAAGTCGGCAGGTTTAGCAGATGCCCTTTCTTCTCCATGTTAGGAAGAGCGTGGCTTCCATTTCAAGCTGACATTTCAGTGTTGTCTCTGAAGACTTCTGCATATTGCATCCACTTGTTGCCACTTTGCTTCACTTAGGTGGAATTTGAAGGAAAATTTATTCATCTACCTGTGGTGATTTTTAAAAGGGCAAACTGCAATGATATTTAGGGGAGGTTAATAGCACATATATTCCTCATTTCATTTCTGTTCAAATCCTTTTCCTGTTTAAGGCAAAATGGTTTAGAAATATAATTGGTTTAAGCCTCATTAAAATATATTTGTAGGCTTACAAAACTTCATCTTCAAAGCATTTGAGAGAGATCCTGTGAAGCTGATAAAGGGAGTGTTATCCTCATTTTACAGAATGGAAAGAAGTGTTTTTAACAGAAGTGATTTGCTTCGGGCCACAGCAGGAGTCAGTGTTAGCCAGAAATAGAACTTGGGTGTTCCCATTCCATTTGTTAAGACCACACCTTTTTGAGGTTGATCTTATTTAATATTGGGGAGGATTGAGTCTTTCCACCAGTTACTAGGAAATTAATAATTATCTCTCCATAATTAATAACCCTCTTAAGTTAATAGGAAATTAATAGCGGTAAGATCAGTGAGTTTTTGTAACTGAAAAAACTTGTGCTTCTAGAAGGCTGGAAGAGCTCATGAAGGTGAATTTTGAAAAATATAACTTACAGATAAACACTGGATCGCTTCTCTCGCATAGGTAATTTCAGTAGTAATGACAAGAAGGGCTCAGTTTGATTTATAATTTTAATAACAACTATAATTGCTGATTACTGCTTTGTCTATTTATAAAGTAACCCTGAGAATGTTAATTGATTATTGCTAGGTCTGTTTTGCTTAGAAATTTGCTTTGCTAATTGGGGGCAAGAGAAACTTTGAGACATGAAAACTTCATATTCATTTCTCTCTGGTTTTTTAAGTTGCTATAAAGTACAATATCTGTATTTACTATTCATACCAGTATTTCACTGGTAAAGGCTTCTTGAATACCCAACTTAATAATTCTGAATAGAGCTCAATATAAGGTATTTCAGTAAATCTTAATTAAAGGCATATAAAGACAACTTCTTCCCTGCCTCCTTTTCACAGTAGATTTCCACTGATCATGGGTACAGCATGCCAATATTTTTATCCTTACTCTAGACCCTGGCATTAAAAGATGTACTCCTAACTCATTTCATAAACTTGTTTTCCATATTTTGATTTAGAGCCTTCAGAATGAGGGGGAATAAATTTGGCTGCTTCCCCCTCCCTCCATTTCCTTTCTCCTTTTATTACTGTCTCTGATACTTAATAAAGTTCAAATATTTTTTTTCTTACAATGTTGTGACTTTAAAAGCAAAGGCACAAACTGATGCAGACCCTGTTCTTTTTTTCCAAGTTGGCATAACCTTAGTCCACTCTGCTTTCCTAATTTAGTAACATGTATAAAAATATGCACGACGGGACAGGTTTGGTACGCCAGGCACCCATCCAGGACTGTGGTGTTTTTAAGTAAATGGACTTGTGGGGATTTGAGGAAAACATAGATTAGGTTACAGGAGCTTTGCACTCTAGAAGTATGTGACTATTTAAAGGAACACGGACTCCTAAATAAAAACCTTTTCATTATTATCATAATACATTGTTTTCCTTTGAAGTACCTTGATGCCTAATTATTAAAAATAAGCTTTTCTTTGCACAGATCTGTAAAATGTATGCTCTGTGTAGTAACTAATTTCTAGATTCAGTTTACTGTATAAAAGCAAGAGGCAGTGTACTAATGTTTACGTTAGCTCTTAGGTTCAACAACAAATATATTTTTTCTTACCTAAATCAGTGCAAAACTTACCCACACTTGCTTGTTACTGTGTTGGGTTTTTTTCACATCAGGATTAGTAAGGCTTCAGTAATTACTCTGTAGAAGCACAATAAAGGTACCTGATAGGATCTTTATGATATTCTTCAGATTTCTAGGAGGAAGAGATTTTTACATGTTTAGCTCTTTTATAAACTCCAATACAGCCCTGTCCTGACAGCCTGTAAGGACTGAAATTTTTAATAAAAAAAAAATTTCCTTATGAAATTACAGCAGAGTGTGATCTCTGAAGAATTAGGACCAAACTGGCAATGTGGATGGTTACTGATTGTCAGTGGGCTTTGTGACCTAAATAGAGGTGACCAAAGCACAGGGTAGTACACTGTACGAGTGGTACGTATTCCTTACAGATTAGCTGTCATGCGTGTCCCAACACAGTGGTACCCATTTAATTAAAGGATGATGGTTGTGTGAGATTTTGTAACAGAGTCTGCCTTGCTCAAACGTTTGGTTTGGGTTAAATTCTCTGGAGGACTACTAGTACTTCTGAGTGCTTTAAATTTATGGGGAAGGAAGTGAAGACAGAGAACAAAAAAAATTCCATAAAAAAATTCCTGGAAATTTTCATTAACTGAAGTTTTTCCTGTGTACCCCCACCTGTATAGTGTGTCAGAATGAGTCATCTGTGTATGCAGAGCTGCTCACTATTCTCTTGTCTGCCTGCCTCTTCTTATGGTTTGGTTTTTTTTCCACTCCCCCCGCCCCACTGAGGGGCTTTTAAAGGCCTCTTTGTTAGTATCATACAACATTTTTTAGTATACCACAGAATGTTCATAATGTCACTGGTAGGTAGCAAAAATAGTAGGATAAACACATAGCTTTAAAATTTTTCAGACTACATTTTAAGCTTAAAATGCTGTTCTAATGTATGCTTTTGTTCCAATACTTCTTCCAGATAGGCTTCTATTTAGCATACTGGAACTGAAATATTTCCTGTAACTGTGGCAGAAATGACGTTAAGAAACAAAACCCAACAAAACTATCTCTTTCAACAATGGCCTGTGGTACTCCTCATTATGATGTTGCACAGCAGGTTCTTAAAAATGCGTGTGCTAAGTATGTACGTGTTGTAATTCATTAATCTGAAAACTAATAAGAAACAGTTGGAAAAAGCCATCAATGTGTGTCATTGTAACATTTAAGTGATGTTTGCAAATATTGCTTTGTGTACTAGATTTATTGGACTAGAAAATTCCATCTTAAAACTTGTTCTTCTGACTTAGTGCAATCATTGGAAAGAGTATTTGGAAATTAAGCTATTGTGATGACCATGTTTTTAGTTAAAATATATTGTGATATGGCTCAGTGCCTCATATTTCCAAGTGTGTGCTATTTGATAAAACACAGATCTTGAAACAACTTCCGTGGTCATTACATATCTGGAAAACTGATCAGGGACAAATTGAAATTGGCTGTGAGGTTTCATGTGGATAAATTGAAGGTTAAAATCCTATTGAAGCAAAAGCCTAATGACCAAGTGTTTGAGTTTTCTAATACTAGTTTTACAATATTTAAAAGTCACTCAGAGTGGTAACGTATCTTTACTGATTTCAGTGTTTTTCTTCCTTATGTATTTCAGCAAGCTGATAATGGTTTTGGATCCATCACACTTTTTCTTAGGTCCGTACTTTGGTTTTGGCGATGCTTTGATTTGAAAAATCTGTGTGGTTGAGGTTTGACTGTTTTTGAAAGATGAACAGTGTGCTCATGTAATTAGCGAGTTCATGAATAGATCCAAGAGAGTCTGAGAGTAGGCGCTGTACATCAGCATTCCAGACCACGTTCATTTCATTTGAATTCTTTCTATGGTTTGGGCAGAGATTGACCTTTAAAGATTCCCTTTTTATGTGATAATTCTTACTGGCAACAAAATCTTGGCAGGATCACATCTCTGGAAAGCAACTTCTCTCAAAATGATACCACCTGAGTTCCAATCGCTAAAAAACTTCTTCATTATATTGTAGACTGAACAGATTTTGGAGAGTAAGACTATGTTAGTGCAAAGCTACCTGTGACCTACTGTTGCCAGATTTTTAATTTTTATTTCATCTGAAGCATCAAAATCCCAGCTACGTAAATTTTTAGTACTTTGGCCCATTCTCAGAAGGCAGTTTCAATGTTGCCATTTGTTCCCTACTATTCCGTGTGATATCTTTGTGAACGTTCCCATGCATCAACCTTACAGAATCTCGCCTCAGCAGCCCCATACTATTTTTATTATTATTATTTTTCCCCTGACTGTACCTTTCCTTCTCTGAAAAGGAGTTAGTATGAAACCTGAGGAGGTGCAGGTGAAATCAGGACGGAGCAGAGAAGAGCCAACCTAATTATTAGCAGTGGTGCTCTCAAGCCTGTTGTGCTTCTGGCTTTGCAGTACTCCACTTGGGAAAACCAGAAGCTTTGCAGGAACACGTATGTTTTCTAAGCTCTGGGCCATGGGCTTTCCCCCGGTAGCTGTCCCCCTCAAGGGCTTTTAGATAGGAGATAAAGGCGTTTGAGTGCTGCTTCTAATTGTGAGGTACTTGGACAATTTGTGCATTCCTGATAGCAGGGGAGCAGATCTAACTGGATTCTCTATTAGGAGATTTAGTACTGCCTCTGGAGTCCTGGCGTGTTCTGTTCAGCAGTCCTTGATTTCTCAAGTCACTGTAAGCCTTGTTTCTCCATTTATTTATTTATTTATTTAATTTTGCCTGTTGGGGGTGGACAGGAATTTTGAAGATGTTTGGAGTGCTTTAAGTAATTGTGACAAGTATTCATCTGAAGCTTAAGACTTTATGAAAATGTTGGAGATCATAACTACAATGTTTCTACAGTTCTATTTTGTTGCATGTTTATGCCTTTTTTTATTAAATAAGGGATCTCATTTCAACACAGTTCATTAAACATAAAATTGCATAATATTTCTCTAGTAAACTCAATTAGAGATTTCTCAGTAAATTATTAAAATACAGATTTAAAAAAAGTCTTGCATGTCCAAGTAACTTCCAAACTTTGCTTTACAAAAATCAGCCAGTCATATGGCATGTGCAGAATGATAAATTGAAAGGAATTTAAAATGAAATAACTGGTTTCAATACTTCTCAATTCTAGTGAGAAGAGGTCTTTAGATGATAATAAAATCAGTAATAGAGTAGCATGGAAATGCTTCTACCACATACAGAAAGTTCATACAGTAACGTACAAAGTAGGCTTTCAGACATCTGACAGAAAAAAAATTACAACCTGAATTTTCTAGAGTATATGAGAACAGAGTCCTGATGGAATTAATCTACTCTGCTCTACTCTCCACTCCTGCAATTATTAGAGCTGCCACTTGGGAACAGAGGGCTTCTGAAAGAAAGTCTCTTGACCTTTGAATATACTCCCAATGACATGCTGAGCCGGAGGCCACAAGACAAAAGTGGGAAGTTTATGCAGCAATATATAACTTTAAAGAACATTAAGTTGTCATTGCTGCTTTGATCAGTGATAGAGTATACTTTGATAAAATTCAGATAAAGGGCTTCAGGCTGTAGCATCAAAACAATGCATTCTGTTTCTTTTAGTTTGAAAAATGTATTTCTACAGTCTGTTTTTAAAAAGTGGAATGTGCTTGTGAGAACTGATTAGACCTGGCACGCAGACCTAAATAATGAAGGTCAAGTAGAATTACTTGGGTTTTGTTTTGATTGTTTGAAAACTTGGGTTTGAGATTTACAGAGAGCACTTTTTGTGACACAGTTATATACCACAGAGAAAAATAACTCTGGAAGTGGTCACAGTTGTGTTTGAGTTCAGTAAGGATTCCATTTGTGGTGTTTGTTTTATGTGAGTATTGACTGCACAGCAGAGGAGAGGAAGGAGAAGCAGAGGAGAGGAAGGAGAAGCAGAGGATCTTTGGTTGCTTTTGGTCAGTCTTATTCCTGTGGAGTTGCATCTGAGATGTAGAAAAACAGACTGCCCGGAATTCATTTTTGTAGGTACATAATTCTGTATTGTAGTCTTGCTCTGAGTGTTTGAAGGTGTTAGTTATATAAATCTCTCTGAAAATCAATAAAGACTATAAAAATGAACCTTCCTAGTTGCATTACTTTTATGTATTACATGTGTGGGCTCTAAAGCTGTACCGATTATTACTCCGTAGGTCTAGTAAATCCCCTCCTGCCCCCCAGATTCTTGGTGGCAGCTCTGATAATCTGCATAACTGAGAGGGTATGATTCTGTGATTGTTCATCTGGCTGCTTTGCTGTACAACTGTCTTCAGTACTGTTGAAAATGAATGTAATCACTGTTGCGTTTATTATGATAGAATGCCTGGATCTATGTTGAGATATTGTAGGGGTTTATTTTCTTTTGCACTTTAAAAAACCAAACAACTAACCCTAAAAGGAATCTTTGGTAATTTTCAACTTCATTCTTAAATAAGGAACAAGAAAAAAAAAAAACACCCTACATTAAAATAAAATTCACATAAGTTGCTGCAACTTTTTTTAAGGTGTCATTCCCTTCCTTTTGGAATTCTTCCCTCAGTGTGCTGAATCCTCTACTGAGAGCACAGCAAAGCCTCTTTGGAATTTGATACAAGGGATTTTCCATGTTATGACTGGCAACAGTCATGTTCTGAGCAACATAGCTTGGGGCTGTCATGAGGCGGATTCTCCTTCTTGCGCAACACATGTATTAGCCTGTCTTTATGAGAGGAAGAATATGGGCCTTCTAGTAAGTCTTCTCCCTTTGTTCTTACAAAAATTGTCACTTATTATGGAGAGTTAATATATTCCAAGAAAATAAACTGAACTTGAGTGATCATATGGCATCTAATATCAGACCAGCTTCCTAAGTAAAGGTATTTCAGGAAAAGTTGGTTCGTAACTCATCTGCCAGCACTGAATTCTTGTGCTGATGATTCTGATAGTAAAGATCTGACTTTACTGATTGCCTGGTTCAAGGCACATGTGATACATATGAAGCTCACTTCTAAAACTTCAGAACAGACGCTCTTTAAAATACTTGTAAAAGTCTTTCGTTTAGAACTGTTACCTAAAGGCAAAACTGAACGTAAAGGGAGTTTTAAGATGCTCAGGGCCTCTCTCATAAACAGTTGCCAATCGCTGTTCACATGGGTGAAGACAGATGTGTATTGACAAGGCTGAGACTAAACCTCGGAGGTGGAGAGCTGTATGCATGCTGACAAAGATGTGTTTCATGTACAAATGATGTTTGTGTTTCTATAGTATGAAAACATCTCTAATACAGACAATCTGTTCAGTAGCGTTTAGGGTTTCAAAGAAGCTCAACTTTGAACAGATATTAAACTGTGGGTCTTTTTTTCTCTGAAATTTTTCATCGGTTTGTAAATGTGTGAAAAGGGAAATGGTAGTAGTAACTGCTTTGCAAATTCCAGGTTTACATTAGAAACGCCTTACTGATTTCAGTATGCTGTACTGCCATAGGGCTCTCCCTTTGGTTTACTGCACTGACTAATTTCAGGAGGGCTCTAAGCAAAGACAAAGTAATCCTTACAAGCAAAGTCAGCTTTTCAGGATTACGCCCATGCTTCCTGCCTTTACCGACGTTGTTTTAAAATAACGAAGTAAATGCTGAAAATGGCAGTTCACTGCATCCTTTGCCACCATAACAAGATTGGTAAAAGTTAAACAGTGTGTATCTGCTACAGAGTACACGGCTGCAAAGAAATTCAGTAGTTCTTAGTTCATAGAGCCTATTCAGCTCTTCAGTTTTCAAAAGAAAATTACCTGTTAACTAAACGAAAGTAATTTGCTACTCATTTTTGCTATAAAACCTCTTACTGATTTGAAAATTGTGAGATTTTGTTTTGTTGCACCAAATTAACATTTATGTCGAGGGAAAAAAAAGCCCTCAAAGCTTAGTTTGTGATTTTTAGGGTTGGGTTTTAAATATTAACTTGTTTTCCCCTTAAATTCTTAAGTCTTTATAAAGTTATCTGTGAATGTGCTTTTGTCTCTTTGGTTCCCTTGGTGTTGTTCTCTTTCCTTAAGCTCTCTGTAACTTATGTACAGTGATTAGCTACATTAACGGGTAGTTGATTTTACTTGTGCATTAAGCAAATGCAATTTACTAGCAGGACTTGAGTGCTCAGGGAAGCATGGAGAGCAAAGTCATTCAGTCTTTGAAAGTGAACAAACACAAATTGTTAGCGCTGTGCAAGAGAAGAATTTTAGAATGTATCGATTTCCATTTTGACCTTGCTGGCCAAATATCATTCTCTTTTACACATACCATTGTGAGAGACTTGAAATACTACTTGTTATCAGCATTCTTGTTTTTACTCAGCTGGTCTGTTGAGGCAAAATAAAATGCATCATTTACTGACACTAAATGGAAAACAGCTTTAAAGCGAACGTGTAGACCTGGAGGTATTATGTGAGATTAATGTTCCTGTGGTTCGTGTCACACACAGGGAGTGTGATACCTGTATTTCAGTTATCTTAATTTTATTGCAGTGGTATTTAAAATAAAGACCTGTGTTTAACTTGGCATTGTCCAAATCTGCATTAAATTGTCATTCTTTATGGAAAGCTTTGATACAGAGTAACTCCAAGTATACTCCAGTTGGTAATTATTTAATGTTTGAGAGCTTTATGGACTAAGACTATTTATTTGTGTTGCTAAAGGAATGCAATTTGGAATGACTTGAATGGGGGTTTGGAGTATAATTGCAAGCCTTACTTGTCTACTTTGTGCTGATTTGAAACACTAAACAACAGTATCTTCCACTGATTAAGATAAGGCTTGCAGTCTCTCTCAGCGTTTTGAAAATCAGGACATGGCCAGTGTTGTTTGAGGTCAGATGTCGTATTTTTTTTAGTGATTATTGTAGTTAGAAACTGTTAGTAGTTGGTCCATGCCATTTGCTCAGCAGTAGCCACATCATTATAGTAGATGCTGCCTGCCCTTCTCAACCAGTGAATTAGCCAGTCTGCTGGGTGGCCACACAGACACTGATCAGCACAAATGAGCTGGGCAAGTGAGGAGGAGCAAGAGAAGCTCCTGTTGCTGCTGCTAGTAAAGGGAATCTGTATCCATAGTTTACATTTGAGAAAGATGCACCTCTGTTACAGTGGGAATATTTCCTGTGAATGTTCATCCAGTCCCTCCCCTGTAATTACTGTTGCAATTTGTAGTAACTTCCAGTGGCCTGAAAGAACTCTTATTTTCATAGGCCTTCAGTTAAGACGATCCCAGCCATTAGCATTCCTTTGAAAAACAAATATGGTGATTCCACTGCCATGACTGTGGTTCCAAACTAAAGATCTTCCTTGGATTCCTTTCCTTCACCCCACTCAAATTTGTATTTGCATTTTTTGTTATGGAGACAGAGTTTACCTTCAGGGCAAGAGGGTTCTTTGGTATCTCCCAGTAGTAAGATAAGTGAGCATAACTTGGCTTGATGTAGGTATAATACTTTTCCAACTGAAAGATAATATGTAATGTGGACCTATTGCTTTTGTTATGCCTTTAGTTACTTCTTTGATGGGAAGGAAAAAACCCAAGCCACCAACCTCAAGAAAAGTAAGAAAGATGTGTCTGTTTCCCGTCGGTTGGAAACAGTTGATAGCAACAGTCACAACAGATAGATCTTTGCTTGGATTATTTAGACACTGGTGTAGTAACGGATTTGTCAGAGAGACCAGTCTGTTGTGTTCATCTGAAGTTTTTCCTGTGAAGAAGAAGAAAGAAAAAATCTGTCCTAGAATTCATAGCCAGGACTGGCCCTGTCTCTGTGGCTTCCTGAGCTATCCTTAATCTCTCCTTAAGATGCTCATTTTGTTTGCCTTAATTTTAGTCAATTACTGGTTTATTGTACTTAGTCAAAGCAGGGTGTGTAAGTAGCCATCTCTAGCTGGCTGATGTCTTGATTCAAATTGTTAGCTCTTTATTTTATGCACAGAGGATTTTTTGGAAGGCTCTCCCCCCCCTTTCCAAGGAGTGATATTAGTCCACAGTGAATTGTACATGATGTGCAGCAGTAAAGGTGATAAGATATAAACAAAACAAGAGAAGTGTAACAGGTCTCATGCTTTATTCATTCACATTTGTTTATGTTCATAACACCCAGGAAAATCGAGAAAAAGGAAAACAGCTGCTCCTCACAGGAAAGATAATAGCAAAAAATATATCACTTCCTCATTAGCAGACTTCTCTAAGGTGCTAGCAAAATTTTTCATGCAATACACTTGCCAAAGTACCATTCTGTCACTTCATTTTGGCACCTCTGCCCAAAATTTGGGATATCATTTAATAAAACTGTAGAGTAATAGTAATATGTTACTTTCACATCTATTACTTATTTGTGTAGCAATAGTTCCTTGCTGTGGGGCAGTAAAGTACTAGGCAGAGTATGCTAGAACAAAATGAAAGGCTAGGTTGTCTCTTAAAACCAAAACAAACCAAAACAAAAACCAAACCACACCTCCCCTCCCACCCCCCAAGAAAAACCCAAACAGTGCAAACAATCCCCCTCAAAAAACCAAACCAAACAAAAAACCCACAAACAAACAACCATCCTTTCGTGGCCTTGAGTTACCTTTGTGCATAAACAAATTTTTTTCCCTCCCAGTCCTTCTTGCCCTTTCACCCACCTCTTCAGGTTTGTTATAACTGTTCTCACTGAGACCATCAAATTAGGGAAGAAAAGGGAACTTCCAACCTGCAGTGAGGGGAAATGTGGAGCACAACCCAATAACCACTCTGGATCTGTGCTCTCTGGCTAGCGCTCCAGTGCTGATGCTGAAGAAAGCAGAGAGTGATGGACCTATGTCATACAGAAGTCTGCCACTTCTGTTAATTTAAGCTTAATTATGGTAAAAGATGGGGAACCACTGACCTTTAGGAGAGTTTGACTTAATGGGACCCTCATGCCTATTTTCAGTTGCTTTTAGCTGTACTAAAATTACTGTTTAGCAAGATTGGACTTTAGAAAGCCACTTTTTTCACCTTTGCTTGTGAATGATGGTACAAAATAAATAAGGTGTGGTACTAAATTTGTGTGTGACATTTAGCAAGGTTGAGGGGGAGAAAAGGTTCTCTTTGGGTATGTTCGTCAGAAGTATGTATTTTTCACTTGGTTTGGGGTTTTGTCCACTGAATAAATGTTTTGGAGAAGAGTCAATATAGTTTATGGCTGAAGTAGGTGAAACTGAGAATTGGGAACATCTTTGAGGTGTTACTGACGTGACTGTGTTCATTCACAAAGACAGTCCTACCCCAGAAAATCTCCTTCCCTGTTCTTTTCAGCCAGGATATGTATGTGAACTGCAACAAAAAGTAGGGTTAGAAGTAATAGATTCAAGTTTGATCAGCTGGGATAGAGGCTTGTTTCCATAGATTTTTTTTTTTTATGTGTTTGAACAATTTAGCACCGTATTCAAAAACAGGGTGTTCATAAAATAGCTGCTGCAGTATCACAGTGTCTTTTCCAGTTCCTCTCTTTTTTTCCTTAAAATACTGAGAAAATATCTTACAAGGGAAAAATACAAGGAAAAAAAAATCATCTTCAGGTCTTTTAGGCTTGAGAAACAGAACATTTTTCAAGCTCTCTCACTAACAATACGGTACCAGATCTGCATACAGCAGCATCAAAATGTAAATGTGATTCAGTTTGCCTCCCCCTTTCTTTGTCCTTAAAACTAACGATACCAATTTTCAGTTATGGTCCAACTTCCTTGTTTGAAGATGGCACAGGTCTATCATAAGTGCCAATTTGTGCTAGAAAATTTAATTTTTATAGGCTATGAAATGTGAGCTGCATGGTAGGACGGTAAATGTAATGTAATATATAATAGGCTATTTAATTTGTTTTAACCATCTTAAAATCTATTTAAGTCCTCCTGAGACATCCCAGAGCAGATCTAAAGATCTTTTCCATCAAGATCTAAGATTTAAACTTTTATTTCCTGTCCATTACAAGCTTAAACTGATAAGAATATCATAACTCAAATTCACAGCTGTTTATACAGACGGGTTTTTTTTTTTTTCTAATGGGACAGGTAATAAGCTTTTTAAATATGAAAGCTTTCCAACACCTCCTGCTCACTCTTACATGGTTTTACAGGTCTATTAGGAAAATGCTTCTTGTGTTCAGTTTCATGGAAGTTGGTTTAAACAGTATTTCAAGGGTCAAGTATGGTAGTCACTTTTTGCACCTTTGACTTCTTTCCTGAAGCAATCAACTTTCTGTTCAGTCCTCAGGGTAGAAAGGCATCACCGAGTGTATGAAGTCCAGTGCTCCCCCATCACAGCCAGTCATCACAGCGCTTGATTCCATAAGGACTTGTAAGAATCTATCCCTCTGGGTGCCACAAGCTGGAGAATATTACTCCATAGTATGCAGCAAAGATTTTTAGGGCAGTGCACGGATGTGCTGCTGGCTTTGCAGGAGAGAGAATTGTGTCTGTATTACAGAACCCTTTGGTAGCAGGGTGGTAGATATAAATGTTTGTATGATCATCGTTATTGCCTACAATACAAAGGTATATTAACATGCTTTCTTGCTCCTGAGACGCTGCTGGCTACATGTAGAAGTTGTATTAGTTCTTTTTACTGGTGGCTCATTATCCTTAGGTGGTGAACCAGTATAGCCAGTCCCTCTCTTCCTTTGTTGTTTCAAGCAGAGGCGAGTCGCGGCACTATCTTGTCATGCTTATTTTCTGCTACTTTTTCATTCCATTTTGCTCAAGTCTAAAAGTTCTTGCTCTTTTTCCTGTGTGATAATTCAGTTCTATGTTGTGTTAGCAGTACTTTAAATGCTTATGTCAACAGCAAACCAAAGCCTAGGATTTTTTATTTTTTACCAAGGTAGAAAATGGCAATTCCAAACAAAGTAGACTCTTGAGGAACACCACCACTAGTAATGTTTTCTCCATCCAGTAATTTGCCATGAGGTGTGATTCTCGTGTGTTACCATTAACCATGAAATTTCATCAAAGATAGATAAGCCAGTGTAACACATCTCACTTTTGGAAAGATCTGGGTTGCATTTCTATTCTGCTTTCTATTTATGTTCCAGTCACTGGTTACTCTTGGTTGCTCTTTCCCCTTGGAACAGTTGTTACAAGATACTGAAGAGCGCTGAGTTCACATTAAAGGACTTTTCTGAACACGGGTTCTACATTTCTTCTCCAACCCTAGGCTGCTGTCCCAGAAAATGTCTTATTCATTGATAATCCTCATGTCTGAGCTTGCAATTTTGATATATAACCCATTTTTTCAGTATTCTGGGATGGAAATATTTAAGCAGCCTCATTTCATTTTCGTAATGGATGTGGTAATTTTCAGTGCTTTGTCCTTGTTCCCATGAGGTACTCTGTCTCTGTCCTCATACACAGCATTATTCTTAGAGGAAAAAATGATGCAAAAAGCTAATTTAATATTTGGTCTGTCCTCCTCATTTCTACCCCTTGTTGACACCAGTTCTTAATTTCATGCTCTTTATTTCTTGTTGAGAAACCTTTTGTTTGTCTGCGAGTTCCCATTTTCCTGGCCCTCTGGCAGTTTTCATTTGACTTCTGCAGCCTGACCTCTAAGTGCCAGCTCTCTTTGCTGATCAGTCCCTTTTTCCATTCCTTGTAGGTTCTCTGCTTTCTCTTAATATCCTGCTTTGAGGTGCATTCTCATGCAGGTAGGTCTGTAGCCCTTTCCTGTGCCCTGTTTTCCCTTACTTGGATGGAAGGACTCAGATAGTGTTTGATTTAAAGTAAATTCATGCCTTCCATACACTCAAATCCAATTGTGTATGTGTTTCATATATCTTTGGATGAAAATTTGGGTTATGGCCTGATGGGGAAAGGTGGGATTGCTCTTGAAATGTAAAGAAAACTGTTAGCTATTTTTGAGTTATGCAGCTGGTGAGGCCTGTACCTCCAGAAGGTTAAGGAAGTTTGAATTGCCTTGGCAATTGCTCTGTGTTGTATAGGCTGCTTACTTCCAGATGTTTGGTTTTTTTCCTTCATGTAAAACCATGGAGATTAATTTTAAAAACTGGCATTTAAACCATCTGAATCAGAAATAGATTTTTTTTCTTTTTTTTTTTTCCTGATGCTGGGTATGTTTATACAAATGCAATCATTCTGGAAATTTTCTGAAATTCTTTCCAGATTTCAAGGAAAAAAAAAAAAAAAAGGTATGCTGATGTTTCTTTTCTCTTTGTGTTGAGACAAACATATTTGGCAGTTTTACTTTTGAAAACACACACGATGACAGTTCACATGTCCCTTTCTCCAAGTGGCTGGGAAAGCTGTTCCCATGAATTCAGAGGCTGCTTTTCGGAGCCACAGTAATCACTTCTGAATCTTCGTATTATCAAGGATGAAAACGATGAATGAATTGCTTAAGCGCCGTCAGTTTTAGAGTACAATCTGAAGTATTTATGTGTACGTCTGTGTCGCCAAAACCACCTTTGGAAGGCTGTAGGCAGGACTCTGGGTATAAGCCTGTGTTTAAATTTCTGTGAGGTAAGGTAGCGTGTGGATTTACAGTCTGTCAGCAACTTTGTGTGTGCTACGCCATGAACACATTTGTACCATATGGCCAAGCCACAGAATTGCCGAGCTACGTGTGAAGGCAGTAACTGTGCAGATGGACACGGCTGAAACACTTGGGTCCCAGAACCGGCACGGGAACTTCGCGTTTGGACTCAAGTCTTTCTGAGTTAGAGGTTTAACAAAGCTACAGAGGACGTTTTTTTTCTGGTTTCTGATCTCAGAATGGGGCTCGGTGCTCTCCCGTGTTGATTTTGATGGTGTTAATCCTAGAGCTAATATAAATTTTAAATTATACATTCATAAATTTCATTTAAATGTAATTGAAACTCCCTAATGTGGTTTAAGGGCGATGTACAGTGCTTGTCTCTTTCTTATCCTTGGGGTGAGGGGGAATCTCTGATTAAAAGTTCCTTCTTTGTCAGTTCTTTTGATTTGGGAATAGCTGTTTTCTTTTCTAGGTCTGCCTGAAATTTCCAAAGTCTACCTTTCATACATGGCTTAGTGCTTGATGAGGTGATAGCAAGAGAGAGATTTGTGAGTCATTCACTGTTTGTGTTAGCAGAGGCATCCTTCAGTAGTCATGTTGCAAGGTTTTTGAAGCATGAATAGTAGTACTTAGTAACTAAAAGCTTGAAAAACTTATTGACTGTTTATATTTTGTGTTATTCCTCTTTATTGTTTTCCTTTGCTTTAATGAGACGGGAACCAATTTAGTGTCATTAGTAAATGTCTGAACATGTTCTTCAAAATGAGCTTTTAACACTATGGTGGGGAGTTATATCTTTAATCTGATGGCACTTCAAGTTGTTTGGTTTACTTTTTAACTTCATTATGGGTCGGTGGGTGTTTCTGTAACATATGGCACTCTATGTTGAAAGTGGATGTTTACATCTGGTATGCATTGGAAGATTAAGGTAGAGAGGATGAAGTTTTGGGCAAGTATGTGTTTTTTGGATGAAGGATAAAGTGAGAATACTTTTATTTCCTCTTAGATTTGAAACATATCATTCTAGCAATGCCTTTGAAACTCTGCCAGCTTTGCCAACTGTAACATTTATGGGATTTTGGACCTAACTGAATTAGAAAACTGTTTTTAGTGGCAGAGAAAAAGGTTAGTGCATGAAAATAGCTAGGCCTGTTATTGACTGCATGTGGTCAGTGGTTTGGCTGCGTGTAGGTGGCTCTTTTCCTGTCACTGTTTTCAAGCATATGGCTTTGTTTGTGAATATAAAACTCTTTAAAAATGAGTTCTACTGCAGTTCTTCTGCACAGTACTCTTTTGCTATTTAGTAGTGATTATTTTGCTTTTGCCATTCATTTTCAATCTTGTAGTAAAAAACCACCACTTTTTAAATAAAGCTCATGATTCCTGTTGACATCAAAACTGCGAGGTTTGAAGAATGTGGTCGTCTGTGTATCGCAGCTGCTTCTGTCGGTAATATTTTATAAAAGGATGCATGTACTATGTCGTTGATTCTTTATTGCAGTTAATGCTGGGATTGTTTGCAGTGGGCAGAAACCCCTTTTAAATCTGCACAGACGTTTTGTTTCATTAGTACTTTTGTGATAACCTTCAATACTGAATTATGACTTTATTTCCTTTTCATGTTTTCTGTCTTGAAAGTAACATATATATCCATTTTTCTCAAGATCAACTTCAGATTTGCCATTTCTTCTTCCTGTTGTGTATAAGAGAGATTAAAATTAACCCAGTGTTTTGTTTGCTTCTTTGGGTGTAGCATAGAAGGTGCTACCTCAGAGCTTGGGGACTAGTGAATTTTCTAGCTCCTGCTGCAGAGAGCTTAAGGGCACAGCAGGTTCTGTTTAGCTTTAACTTAAACAGTGTTACCCTATTTATAACTTTTTCTAAAAGTCTGGGTGATGGAGCTGTAAATTGTGCAGATTGTGGATTGTGTAGATTGTCTGGTGTTTTCAGTGCAGAAAATTCTAGTGCATCTTGGTTTAGCAGCGATCAGATGTAAGAGCTGGTTTCATTCAGCCGAGAGCAAAGTACAGTTGGTTCTGCAAGGTGCTGAGAACTGCAGTAAGAATTAGAGGCACCAAGCACTTTGAGTTGCTTCCATTGCTGTAAAGTATTTCAAATCAAAGCAAAACGGTTTATCATTTCCCCATGTTTGGAAAAAATAATTTCTAAAATTATCCAATTTTTAGAGTAACTGTAAAAGAATAACTAAATAAACAATGAGATAACCTGTAGAGCTGATTAATATGTGTGTCAGACCTTAGAGAAGTGCATCCTGGTCCCACAGGATGGTTTACTGGACCGGTAAAATCCATCGCTCTGGATTTTAACAATTAGCAAACTTTTTTTGTTACCTACATAAAAAAATATACAATACTAATTAAAACACAAAATGTACTTCTAAAATTCTTGCAGTGTTAAGAATCTCTAGAAGCTGCAATTATTGCATGTCACTTAGAACTTACCCTAATATCTTCCTACAGTATAACAGAACAATATAACTTAGAAGTTATTAAGAATTTCCTTTTCTAATTTAAACTAGGTCTCTTGAATTGTATTATGAAGGCAGAGCTGTTGTTCCTAAGTGTGCTTGGTGAAAGACTGTCACTAAGCACAAAGTGCTATGTGTTACTTGTAACTCTCGCTGCAAAAAGTATCAAATAAGGTGGATATAAGCATTGCACCCTCAAAAACATAGATTTATTTTTTCTTAATTTGAATTTGCTTGAGGTTGGCGTCATGCAAAACACCCTCAGTAAGCTATGTCATGTGTTTTGGTTTGGGTCTGGTGGGTTTTTTTTCCTAGTTCTCATTTAGGACCAGGAAACTGCTTGGTATTTTTGACAGCAGTTACTGTCACAATTCAGAAAAGGTCTGTCTTATCTCATATTTAAACATACTGATAACTGTAACTCGGCAAAAAGATTTGAAATACAAAGATGGTGGAGACGATTAGTATCAGTTCTGAACACAGATTGATGGAACAGTATTTTAAGAGCAAAAAACAGCACAGCTAACTGATGATCTTTGGTTTTGATATGAGAGAGATTGTTCTGGTTTGGGTTTTTTGTGATCTTGTTCATATAAGTAGTTACAGTTAATCATTCTCAGTGTCTCCTGTTTGGATTGTAGAGGTTGGAGACCTGAGGGAGCTGCAGACGCTGGACATTTCAACCAATCGTTTGATAACGTTACCAGAAAGGCTGCACATGTGCCTTTCGCTGCAGTACTTGACTGCAGACCGAAACCACCTGTGGTATGTTCCCCGCCACCTATGCCAACTACCAAGCCTCAATGAGCTCTCCATGGCTGGAAACCGCCTTGCGTTTTTACCACTTGGTGAGTCACCACTGTCACTGTGCTGGGGGTGGGCCAGAGAAGAGACCGGAAAAGAAACTTTCCAGACAAAAAGAAAGAAAAAAAAAAAAAAAAAAAAAAAAAAAAGAAAAGCAACACATAATTTTTTTTGGGGGGCCCTACAAACCCTGCTTTTGGAGTTGTCACAATGTTGGAAAATACACTAATAAACAAAAAAAAAAGCAGATTAAGGTTTCATGTCTGTTTTAAAGCAGGAGGTTAGCTATCAAATTTGCTTTATTTTTAGCTGAGGGGGAAAAAAGTTTAAATGATATTGTGTTAAATATAGTACTATGTAATCTGAGTTCCTCTGCTTTGGGTAATGATCTGTTTCTGTTTGCTGGATCTGATGATTTAACAAAGGTTCTTAGATAGGCTCTAAAATGCTCTGGAATCCCGGTAACTCCACATAAATTATTTTTCATCATTAGGAACGTCAGTACAGCATAATCTAGCGAAGCCTTAGTTTGTGTTATGTATAGACATCCATCAAAACTTCCACGGCAGTAGCCCAGGGAAGTATTTATCTGCCTTGCCTTTTTTCCAACCCTTTCAAAGTCTGGAAGCGTCAGAGCAGGTCTTCAGGAGTAGGAGGTGCAGTCAGTGTGTGGTGGTTTGTTGTGGGAAGTAGTTGTGTTGTCAATAAGTGCAGACTGTCTATTCTCTTGGTGGAAATCAAGTCCTCCACCCTGCGTTTGTTGCATTTTAGCCCTGCCACAAGCTAATCTCTGCTGAAAGACAGACACACGTAGTTCTGTCATGTCATTTGAATAGCCATTAATAGTTTTTTTTAGAATACAGTCAGAGTTTGGTGTTAATTAGGTGCAGATGAAGCTATGATAGTCGCATTGAAAAGAAGCTGAAAATTGAGGTGGCTAAAAATGTGATCATAATTTCTAAATTAATTACATTGTATAGGTTTAACTTAATTTTTTTCAGCTCTAGTGATTTAGTCTTTAAAGAATTTTATGTTCTCTCTGATTTTCTTAGAACCTTACTTTATATTACTGGAAAGTAAGTGCAAATAATGTCTCCAGACACAGTATTTTAGTTATGTTCCAACATATGTCATTATATAAATGAGTAAACGAGTTCCAGGATGCATCATCCCGAGTCCATGGTACTAAAACAAGCAAAGTAACTTCCCCTATTTTGGCAAATATTTCTAGCTCCCATTTCCTGAGACAGGCAGTTGAATCTTTTTAATTTTGCAAAGATCAGATGCTGTTCAGTAAGATGAGATGTAAGATATTAAAGGGTAAAAGTTTTTGCTACTTTTGCACTAGTAGCTTATCTGTGAGTGAGCTATGACCTGGATGAGCCACAGATCTGCTGAAGTGTTTTAAGTTCAAAAGGAGGAAATAAATCTCTAATATAATGACACACCTTCTTTTTTCTTTATTTTTAGACTCAAAATTCAAAACATTCAAAAGGAACTTTTAAAATAACGTAAAACATCAAAGACTGTCAATTGACCTTGTTCAGTAGTTCTTAATAGTGACTCACTGGTGAACATTTGGAGATAATTTGCTATCTGTGGATATGAAACTGAACCATAAATCCTAGAGTTCAGAGGAAAAGCAGTACAGTATAAATGTAAATGTTTAATCCTTCCTCTGAAGTATCAGACAGCTTCAGAGTGGTCAAGATGTGATGAAATAAAGTAGAAGAGAGAGTTCGTGCATTGCAAAGCAAAAAGATTTAATCTATCTAATGTTATGTGGGAAAATATTTTTCTTGGAGTATGCCTGAAGTTAAGGCGTAACTGTAGCGTTATTTCTGCTAGCTGCACGTGTTGATCAATGGGATTTTTTCCTCTGTATCCTTACATCCAACTTCACTTTACTAGTTAATGACTAAGTAAGGATGTTGAATAACAGTGGAAGATACTGTAGAAATATCTATGAGTGATGTTCAAGCACGAATTGTCAAGCAATTTTTTTCAATTAGGGAGCTGAGTTGAAAAGCAGACGTTTTATTTATCTCCTGACAGAATGTGGCTGCTTTTCTCTTTTTTTATTAGACATGTCCACGTTAGAAGAAATATATTTGGAACATATTGCTTAATGCTTTTTAAAGTGTAATTTACTTTATTTATTTCATATGGTGGTTGACATCTAGCATGCCAAAGAATCCATTCTTCCTTGTCCCTTGTAGCTGCCAGTAGAGCCTCTTGTTAAGTGTAATGGAAATCTGCATTTTCCTGTTCCTAAATTGATAAATGTAAGATTTATTCCAGCAGTGGCACGGTACTTTCACAGCACTGCTGGGAGGTACTATGTAGTCTTTTTTTGTCCTGTACATTCTTTTAAGTTTATGGGCACATGCGTCTTAAGAAAACAAGTGTTAACACTATTAGTCAGTTCTCCACAACACAGTAAGAATACCCGATGCCACTCTCTGACTTTCAGAACTGGTACATAAACAAGCAGATGGGTAAACAATAAATTAATCATTTGTTCTGCAGAATACACTTAATTGTTGGATATGCCAGGATTTTTTAAATTTTTTTTTCAGCTGATGAATATTCTTGTTTCTATTCAGAGAAACAAGCCTGCGTGGATCTGAGCCTTTGGACCTTCCTAATAAATGAAAAAAAACCCCAAAAGCAACAACAACAATAAAAAAAAAAACCCAAAACCCCCCAAAAAACCCCAACAACAACAAACCAACGAACCAAACAAAAAAAAAACCCCAACCAACCAAACAAAACAACAAATTATATGTGTAAGTTGAACTGGAAACTGCATCATGGACAGTGCTGTTATTGTCAGGGAAGCTTTCATGATGCCCTAGTAAATGGTCTTAGGAATTCTGTTCTTGAATGGCACATGGAACTACAAGTAATTTTACATCAATCTACTTAAAATATAAATTATCCTTTGATAGAAATTTAACTTGAAAATTTTGCCATTTGCAAGTGCTCTGATTGCTGAAAGCAAATTCCATTGCAAGCAGAAATTTGAGTCTGATGACATTAAATCATTTTTATTTTTGCAATAAAGTACAAATACAATTAAAATAGGCCATAAATTCTCAAGTGTACTGGCAGTACAGGGGATGTTATGACAGCAAATATTCAGTGTTATATCACTTTATTGAGGGTTTATATGCACTTTTTGTTTAGAAAATGGGTCTAGTAATTATCAGTGCCCAGTAAACAAAGGTCTTATTCTACCTCAGTATATGCTGCTTTTGTGTCCTTGCCCTCACAGTATGGTTAAAAGAGCATCAGTGCAGACACACAAGAGCTTTTGTTCCATCTTCAGCCATGTGGAATGCATATGCCAGGGCCCTGAGGTTAAAAAAAAAAAAAAAGGAAAGAAAGAAAGAAAAAGGGAGGAAAAGAAAAAAAAAAAAAAATAGAATTGGGGTTTGTTCAGGACTCATGGCATTTGGTCATTTCTGGGAGAAAGATCTTTGATCTGGGAGCCTTGAAGGAGGAAAGTGGAAATGTTTTAGACACAGTACAGTGTTTGCAAAAGCCACATGAAAACCTTCTTTGTAGCTTTAGCCTTTTCATAGATGGACAGCTTCCTTATTTTACAAAGTTCTTCAGAAGCATGTTTTTTAGAGAACTCTTAACAATATTTGTTGACTGATATAAGACATAAAAATTAATGTGGATAGGATACAAAGAGCATTTTAAAGTGATGATTTATTTAAATTTAAACTTTTTGGGTAGTGTTTGAAACTGGGAAAAAAAAAATCTTTTGGAGGCTGGAAGATGCTTGGTTATTTAATGCAAAAAATCTATATCAAAGGACCATTTATAGTTACAGGCTATTTGGCTTTGGGAATTGAATTTTTCCTACTGAGATATTTTGTCTAACATCCAAAAATTTGCTTTAATTACCTAGGAAATGCAGTCAACTCAGAACTTAGAATCTAAACATAGCATAAGATAAAGACAGAGGGAAGAGATGAGATGCAGCCTAACTCCCCCCTCAGTGCATATGAAAAGAACAGCTTTAGGGCTTTTTTTGACTTGCTTGATTTTCAGCCCATTTGCATACATCTGTGTAGAAATGAGCAAGATGAGCCTCTTTTAAAAATTTTCTTCCATTCTCTAAATTAATAAGTTAAACAGTAGCACATTCAAACTACCCCAGTAACCCATAGTTTTCGGGTCGTCTTTGTATAATTGGCTCGTGCAACTTGAGGCGATATTCTCGGTGTTAGGTGTGCCATGCACGTGCGATCTGCTTTCAGCTTTACTGGCTGGTTCTTTTCCAGCCTTACAATATTTGATGGTCTTATAATGCCTCAGTATTGCGATATTTTTATTCATCGTAGGATAACAATGATTTTGTTTCATCTAAAAATATCCCAGAACTTTACTAAACTATTTTCGGTGCTGCAATACTGAGCCAAAATAAGTCATCTTTTAGAGGTGTTAGCTCATAACGATGCACAGCAGCATCTCGCAGCAGTGCCCATCAGTCAGCAGAGATATTTGTACTTGCTTCTTGGGGCAGGACAGTTGCTGGCTGCAGCAGATAGCTCTGCGAACTAGAATGTCTTTGGGACATAGTCAAAGGAGCATGTGATGGTTGAATGTGTCCCCTGATGTCCAGTTTGAACAAAGCCCAGATTATGGTCCTCGAAACCTCTATAGAACGTTGCAGGGCAAGCTCCTGTATTAAAAGAAAATAAAAACCCCACAACTCAGTTTTTCCGTGTTAACATTTTTATTTCAGAAAAGGAATTTATTCATTTTCTGCTGGTATCATCACTTGTTCTTTATATCAAAGACTTGATAACGTGACGCCCTTTAAGGCTCCGCCTCAGTGTGGGCTTTTAAGGTTTCTGGTGCTTACAGCTGCCATTCAAGTGGGTGACAGCTGAAGACATTCAGTATATTTTAAGATGGCCAAATGCTTGGGGAGGATCACTCAAAATATTGTTTGCTTTATCTGCATGAAGTGGTGTCCAGAGGACTTGCGCATAACAAAACTACTCAATAATAAAGAAGTGATTGTATTACCTATTGTCATAGGCAATGATCTGAGATAATTATTTCTAATTCACAAATTTTATTTGGAATACAATGGAAATTGAAATTATTTTTTTTTCCTTGGCCACAAGTACAAAAGAGACAGAAGCTCATTTCTCTGGTAATCATTATCTTTATGCCGAGGCAATTGACAGTTGATAAAGATGGGAAGTCAAAAGTAGTCAATACTATGTCTTGCAGTATGGCTGATTCAGCCAATTGCTTGTTTATCTTGCTTAGTTTCTATAACAAACTCATAAAAGTTGAGCGTCATACAGATGATTTTTTTAATATATATATTTACTTTTTTTTTATAATGCAATTTGTCTAGGTTGCAGCGATCCCCTCCCAGGCAGACAGGCTTTCAAACATTGTTCGTTTGGTTCGTGCTCTGTGTTAAGCGTGTATGTCTTTTCCTAACCCAGCATCTCAAACGACACGGGAGCTGCAGATGAAATGGGCTGCCCAGGTGATGCTACGTGTCAGATTTTTTGCCCGTTCAAAACACTTTTAGGCTATTCTTTTCAGTTCACTGCTTTGTTTCTTTTTAAATGTCTCACTTTAGAATATTTTTCACTTCTTTTGACTGCAGACAGTTTTACCACTGTCTGGATCTTGCTGATAAGCTAAATTCTTGTGTCCAAGAATTCTTCCTGGAAGCCTAAATTTTCCCTTTAATTTTGCTCTATTTTACTTTTCTAAACAAAACAAAATTATTCCATACCTATATGTTCCAATCTGGAGGTATGTTAATACGTTTCTAGTTCATGAAAATACTGCTTAAATATGCTGTACTTGACTGCCAGCCATTAATATTTTAACAGAAATAATGTAAGAAGCACAACTTCAAATGTATTGATCATTTACTTCTAGCCACAACTTTTTGTATCGTATTCTGCAGTTTAATGCTGGTATATTTTCTTGTGTTAAGTAATGTACCACATTACACAGACTTGTTTCTGAATGATTGCTGGTCGTATTTGGTTATGGCTCATGTCATCAAGCAAGTATCTTCTTGGAGGAGAGTGGGACAGACCACGTTCTTGTTTATGTCTTTACCACTTTACCGAAGATAGTGAAGCTGTGATTTCAGTGACATGAGGCCAGTTAATGAAAGCAGGTTTGACCTTATGAACCTGAAGTATGCACTGTAGATCTGAAATCAATTGTCCCTTTGCTTCTTCAAACCGACTTCGGACTTTGTCAATGTTAAAACTTAATTAATTATAATTGGATTTTCAGGGCTACTGAAAAGGAGATTTTATTTTAAATCCTATTTTCTAAACAGCTTTTCAGCTCATCCACAATAAAACCACTGGCTGAAATTTTACAACCGAGAAGTACCAATTTATGTTTGCTTAACTTTGGTCTGATTAGCTTATTTATAATTGAAGAGAATTGTTGTGCTTATAATCATCACTATGTCATCCCTTCTCCCCTTGACTGTTTTTATTTTCTAAACCCAGATTTAGGTCGTTCTCGAGAGCTACAATATGTTTATGTGGATAACAATATTCATCTGAAAGGCCTCCCATCTTACCTGTATAATAAAGTCATTGGTTGCAGTGGGTAGGTATGAATTAATGCAGATGTTTTGCATACCTATTCCTTGTAAAATTTCTTACAAGTGTCTTACTCTGTGAGACAACTGATTATTTTTATATGTGTGTGTGATTGAATCGGAGCTGATGTTACTTTGAGGGGATTACCGCAGCTCCCGCTTCTGTTTTATTTTTGTGATAAATCCTCTGTGCTAATTGCTGTCTTTCAATATTTTAGTATTAAGGCATAACAGTGCAGTTATTCTGAAATAATTTGTAGTGATAATGGAAGGCCTAAAGCTGAATCCTAGCTGCATTTAAAGGTTGGCCAAAAATGTAGGCTTCACAGAATTTACAGAACTAAAGATGGAACAAAATATTTTTTTCATGTGTTGCAGCATCTGTCTAGTTCATAAGTTCTCACATTTCTGGAAGTTAGGGACCATATCTTGGAATGTCACATATGGCTCCTTCACTCATTTTACTTCCAGCATCAGCTTCTTGTAGGTCTTGGTACCTACTCACTAAAATAAGTAACTTTTTTTAGGAATTATGGATTGACAGGTATATTTTTACATGTGGATTTTAAAAATATCCTAGGCTGTCTCATGTTTGTGGTCAGGATGTGAGGAAAAAAAGTGGTCTGTCTAGGACACTAGCTTAATTCTTTCTGCACTGACACTAGCATAAATTAGGATCAGCACCACTGATGAATGGAGCCTTACTGGTGTAAAACTGATCAGAAGAGGATTGTCCCCATTACCATCTAATTATAAATTTCTGGTATGCTTGCTCTCAGCAAATCTTGCATTAAATATAAATTCCCTCTCTCCAGCTTGCACTCCACTGCAATATGCGAGATGCTGAGTCTTGGCATTTTAAGGTTTTTCTAATATTCTCGTGTCAGCTGCTTGTATGATATTTAAATACTTGCAGTTGGACTGTAATTCTGCTGAACTGTGTGCAGTCCCAAGCTTCTACTAATTTTGTTTTTCAGGAAAAATAATTTCCAGCCTTTGTTCTTTCAGAACTGATTGTAAATTGTAAGCCAGACATTAAATTGACCCTAAAGGTATGTCACATATGGCTCCTTCACTCATTTTACTTCCAGTATCAGCTGCCTGTAGGTCTGGGTACCTACTAACCAAAACAAGTAATGTTTTTTAGGAATTATGGACTGACAGGTATATTTTTACACGTGGACTTTAAAAATGTCCTGGGCTGTTTTGATCCTATCCAACTGTATTGATTGTGACCAAATCACTGGTGACAATGCAGGAAATGTTCCAACAAGTTTGGTCCATACTGCCTATTTTGTGTGATTTTACACAACTGTCTCTTTTTTTTTTTTTTTTTCCCCTAATATTTTAAGTCCTTATTTTATACTCAGTCAAAATAATTTTATCTTTGCACTGACTTTTTGTGACTGTATTACCAGTTCTTTCCTAGTTCCTTTTGCTGTCATTACATGTACATGACTGGTGGGCTAGCTGCTAGTATCTCTGATGGAGAGTATCAAACATCTAGTATAGAAAAGAACAAAAAGT